>JANTFE010011861.1:20464-37752 GCA_027562315.1 Costus pulverulentus | reverse complement strand
ATATAATTGTCTTTATGGTATAAAATTACCATTTTAGCCCCTTTTAATAATTAAAAATAGGGTATAAATATGTAATTATACACTCAATTCATCCCTATAAATTGACTCTCCAACCCTCTCATTTCTTTACACAAGTTTCTAACTATCTTTGGAATAATTTCTCATTCTCTCTTAATACTCTCTTAATCTCTTTTCTAAGTCTTGAGTTACAATTAGTTTCTTAATTGAACTCAAACTTAAGTTTCTTTTTAGCCATCAAGAATTCAATGCTCTCTCGGTCTAGACTAATCATTTTTTTCTATGCCTCGTGTGACTAGACGTGGAGAAGATCAAGTAAGTATTAAATTAATTTACTTTTATAATATAATGATCACGTGGTGAGCACGAGCACGAGGCATAGAGAAAAATGACAGATAATAGAAAAGTGAAGATAATTATCATTATGCCAAATTCTCAACGTTCAATTTTCCTTACATCTACCTTAAATTTCTTCAATGCTGATCAATGGAGAATCACTATTTTAAGTATTATCGAACGTGTTAGTCAAATTATACGAATTGATGTATTCATGTTTGAAGAACACTTTATCCACTTATCCGATCATGCAAGACAAGAATTTTTGGCTTCTCCCTCTCCTTCTGGGGTTGAGATTGAGATAGAGGTTGAGGCCTTTGAAATAAGTGATAGTGAGGAGGATAGTGATAATATCAACGATGAGCCGGAGCAATATATCAAAACAAACCAAGCACAAGAGTCATTTGAGTTTTTTATTATTGAAGAAAGAGGTAGAGTTGAAAACATGGAGTGCGTAATATGCATAGAGAAGATGGAGCACAGAACGCAAGTATGCTTAACACAATGCTCGCATATCTTCCATAGTAGCTGCTTGAGTAGTTGGCTACGGGTCAATTGTGTATGCCCATTATGTCGGCAATTGATTTAAGCTTAAATGTATAATTTATGAATATGAAATTTAATCGAGTTGGTTTTAACTTTAGTCATGTGTTGTTAGTATTGTTAATAAATAAATTAATATTAATTTAATAAAATATATTAAAATTAAAATTATATATATTTAAAATAAAATAATTAATTAAATATTTTTAAAAAAAAATTATGCAAAATACATAATTCTCAATTTCTTATTTTATTAATATTTTATTTATTTTAATGAAGCGTGCCAAAGTTGGCCCGTGGGCCACATTCGGGCCGTGCCTGGCACGGCCTGCTGGGCCGACCATAGCCCGCGGGCCAGTTTCAGCCCGCGTGCCGAATTTGGCCCGCGTGCCGGATCCGGGCTCGGCCAGAAGTTGAACCGTGCTTGGGCCGGCATGCCTAAACGTGCCGCGGGCCATGCCGAGCCCAAGTATTTTTCTGTCGTGCCGTGCCCGACACGGCATGGTTACAATCGGGTCGTGCCAGGCATGGCCCGCCAGGAGTCAGGCCGAGGCGGGCCCGGGCCCGGGCACGGCCCATGGCCTCCTCTAGCGGGGAGGGAGTCAACTAGAATGGGCGCCATCCTGTCTAGCCTTGGATACTTGTTTACACAACATTTCATTTGTTAATCAACCAACAAATGAAATGTTGTAAATAAGTTAAAGAAACAAGTGAATGTTTTACACTTTTACATGATCTAATTATGTTTTACACCTTTATATCTTTAAGGTCATACAAACTATTAATTTCAGATTGAATAGTTTCTTATTACGATTAAATTGTAGTATGTATTGATCACTTTTTATGTTTAATAGTCGTATCTTAATAGTTTAATAGTCTAAGGTACTAAAAGTTTTATTTTTATTTTTCAACCAGCAATTGTAGTTTCCCAAACAGCTTCTGCTTTTCTCACCCAGCTACCTTTCAACTAACAATTCTCCAGCCAGCAGCCAGCAACCAGGAGAAACAGAATCAGCCCCAAACTGATCCTATATAGCCTAATAAGAGTTAAGGTTCTTTACAAACTTTGTAATTGTCAACATTGATTCGGTGAAGCTGGCCAGATTAGACCTCGTTTGTGGCTACTCTAAGAGGTTAAATGTTCAACTATGAAATTAATTAACAGTATATGTAGACACATACAGCTAGGCCTTAAGATTTATGAGACTTATAAGGCAGAAATATATGAGAGCAACATTAGAGGTGATTGATGGCCTTGGTCGAGCTATTGACTCCTTCAGCAAACCAATCCAAGGGATCACGAGGCCAAATAAATCACATCAGACAATGACATAATTATAAAAATAAACGACTCAACATGTTGCCTGATTAAATTGCATGTTATGCTGAAATTACTTTGAATTATCACTACTTGCTTCTCTTGATAAACTGTAACATTGCCTCTGGATAAGAAATTCAAGTCTATAGTAAGTTTGAAATACGAAAAGCTATGCCATGAATTAAAAAGTCAATTAAAACAAGATGGAAGAGTTTCTTCACATAGTCCCACCAAAGACAAAAAGAAACTCTAGATACATACATCTGGGCAAATGGGTATCAAATTCCCTTATCAACAATTAAGGTCCACTGAATATTGTACATTCTACCCAGCAACTTCCATTGTGGAATCGAGCGCTAAGAAGAGGAAAAAAGTTAAACGGAGACTACTAGACACTTGCACAGCCACTAGTCATTGGAAGGTTTGCTTTCCGGGTCTGCCTCCTGGTTCTGCGATGCAGTCAAAGAGTTCGAGTCTGAGTTTTCACTCGTAACATCTCCAGATCCATCATCACCATCTTCATCATGAAAGAACTGTGCAAGAGAGAGAGGATTGTAGGTGGAGCTGGCTCTACGTAGGCCTTGAATTGCTCTCAGCGCAGCCAATGTGCTTCTGTACACGCCAACATCAGCTGCTCGATCAGATGAAACCTCAGGGTTACGTGGCTGACGAGTATCCCCTTCTGGTTCAACCACTTCTGCTTCCAATGGAAATAGCATCTCAATATTTGCTTCACACTCACGGACCAATCGAGTGAGTGGCTCAGTTGTGAAGAATGGCTGGTGAAGAGCACGCAGAGTGAAAGGCAAACTTAACAATCCCCCTGTTCTCTTATCATATTTCTTTAGTATTTTTACAAGTCCTGTGATCAGATAGCCCGGAGCACAATTATTATATATTGCTCGTCTACTGGAAATAGGGAGTGAGCAATACAGGCATACCTGCAAAGTTAAGGGAACTGTAGTTCTTCAGGAGAACCATCTCCCCGTGGATAGTGACAAAGGCTTTACGAATCTCCAGCATCTCTTCATTAAATTCTCTTTCAGATGTAAAAGCTGCATGCCTGCTTGCCCTAATTCTCTCAATTCTGTCCTTCAACTCCTAAAAGATTAAATCAGAAAATAAAGGACATAATTTAGTTGATATGTCACTGTAAACACACACTTAGCAAACCAGATAAAAGCAAGTGTACCATAGAAAGGTTCAAACACTACAAGCTTTGTTTGTCCCCAGAAGGATATAACGGAACAAGCAAAAATTCAGTTTCACTACGAACATGGCTCCAGATCGACACTTGAGCCTAGACAAGAGTGTTAGGAAATAAAATGAATATGATCCAAAGTGCGTCGGTGAGTTAAAATGAATACAGTCAAGTGGTTTGAATATAATTTCAATTTTGTAGTACAGTGGTAGTTGCAATTTATAAATTATAAATTTTGTAAGTACTTCTAAATTTTTTCGTTGTTATTGGGGTTTTTTTTGTAAAATATAAATTATAAATCTAATATTCATTTATTTTGATTTTCCACCAAAGTGGCAGTTGCTATTTGAGTTAGATACCTTGCAGTTGAGACAACTTGCAGAATTACTTGCTGTAACAATTTCAAGCGAAATTTAACTAATCAATAATGTAAAGCAGTAATACTAGAGAAGCTCTAAAGGAGACTAAGAAAAGGTAGATTAAACAATTTAAGACTATAATGAGATGAATCATATTTACCTGAGTTTGATGGTGACTCATCTTAGTAGCAGCCTAGCAACCAATAGTATGGATCATGGGAGGCAAGTCACCATCAAACTCTTCACATATCTACTAATCCAATGTCACTAGCAGTGCATGCACCAATTCTAGAGTTTTTCACAACCTTGGCTATTTTGGTGAAAGTGTTCGAACACATTAGCTTACTTCACATGTGTACACAACATATCAAGGTGAGATATGGACTTTGCAAAACTATGACATCAACCTAAGTTAAATTCTTCCTAAAGGAAAGTTATAAGATGAATGCCTAGATGTACTAGAGCTGCTACCAAGCCTCTTAATAGGGATGTTCATATTACCAAGGTGAGATATCATAGATTAATTTTGTGTTTCATTCAAATAAATGCTTGTTTTAGACTTATTTGATAACAGAATTAATGAATTTATTATTTTTGTAGATAGAATAAGATGGTACAATGAAGGCTATAGATAGGTCCAAGATACAGTATCATAACATGATACTGATTGTTATGATACTGATTTGACTACAGAAGATCCAAAGTTTGATATCTTAGTCCATACCAATATCCGTCTTTGTCTCGGACCAGCACCAAACTAGGACCAAACTAGGACCAGCTCATACTAGCACCAAACTAATCTCAAACATCCGGTATGAGATTCTAAACACTAATAACATCAATTATCTTGCAAAGGTATTATAGTTACAAACTAAATTTACAAGTGCAATAATTCATGAGTGAAGATTATAAAGTTATAATGAAATCAGCATAATGGTAAGCAATAAAGAGGCACATTTAGATGAATAAATGCAGAACCCAACTGATCAATTATTCATCTCAAAAAAATATTTCATGTAAATAATGGTCAAGATACACTGAAGAGGCATGTATATGCAAATAATCATCACCCTAAGAAAACTGTATAGTTAATCATTAATGCAATTTTAACAAATCTTAACTTGCCATTTGTTACGGGCCTAATGTTTCTAGTAGGTTATCCATAAGCAGACCTAGGTTGGTTTGTCATACCCGGTTCGCAAGATAGAGAAAGGGTATAAATAAGGGCCTAGGGTTAGAGATAGTTTTTTAGTCAAGTAATTTGTTTTGTCTACTTTGGCGTGCTTTGCACGAGAGTTCTATCAATTGGTCCGACCTGCTGGATCGATCGCCGGGAAACTGGTGGTCCGGCAACGGATAAAGGCGGAAGAGATTCCGTTGTCAGTAGTAGATCTAATCGGTGGATCTATTATCGTTGATCAAGCCGATAAAGAAACCCTAGGGAGGAGCTAATCGAAACCCTAGGGAAGTGCAACAATGAAAGGACGGCGGGCGAACCACGCTCGGCGAAATCGAAACCCTAGGGAAGTGTAACAATCAAAGGACGGCGGGAGAACTACACTCGGCGATCTTCATCGTTGTTGTCTGTAGCTTTCGGCGAACAGACAAGGCTGCCTCGTCCCGATCTTCTAGTGAGCATCGTCCGACGGCGTTTTCTCCTCCTAGGCGAATCGGCGACGAGATCTGCAGCGGCGTCCAGGTGGATCGGTGACATTTGGCGTCTGCAGCAGGATTTCGGGCAAAGCGGCGGAGGCATCCGAGCTCTGTAGTAGTGACGAGCTCTAAGGGATTTCCCCCAACATCTTGCACTCGCTTCCTTGGTGTTGTCCTCTTGGCGACCCTCCTCTGACTCTCGGCGACATCGGCGGCATTGATCCAGGCGAAGGTGACATCCCTGGCGACGTGCGGTGGCTTTCCCTTGGCGAATGTCGAAGGCCTTTCTCCCCTAGCGCTACGAACCAGTCGACGAAGGCGAGGGGAGCGGCTGACCGGAACCCTAGCCGGTGGCAATTGGGCTTGACCAGGACGCGGCCGTAGGCTAAGGCAGCGTCGGCAGGTGCTGCGCACGCGGGCGCGGGCGCCGACAGTAGATTAGGAAAAAAAAAAAACACTGTTACTGTGCAAGTACTGTAGCACCGAAAAAAAAAAATCTTGAAAAGAGATGACAAGAAGCGAGGCACACTTGGAGGCTTTGGAGAAGACCGTGATAGAAGTGCAGAGTTTTCTTGCAATTATGCTGGAGGAACTTAAATCTGCAGGGGAGGAAAGACGAATTGAAGCTATGGCGGTGGCAGAGGAGCGGCGTCTACACCGTGAGGACATGGCTGAAATTAATAGGCGCTAGGCTGAGATGGATCGGCACTTGTGGGTTATTGATAAACTGAGGAACAAGATGAGGAACTTAACAACAACAACGATAGACAGGCAAGACGAGCAAAAGGGACCTTCCAACAGGCCCTAATCATCGCCCAGGCAAGGAGCCATATCGCCCACCACCTACACGGGAGCATTGGTCTCTACCAGAGACCAGCATGAGGCCACATAGATTAGAGATTATTAATGAAGATGGACTGGGAGGTGGAGTGCACTTAGGGGGAGAATCAGTTAAGGGGGATGACCTCGGGAGAGAATATACGATGGATCCATAAGTGCAAAGGGCTGCTAGGATTTGATGGGACTGATCCCGTATGATAGATTGCACGGGCCAAGCAATTCTTTGATATCCAGGGGACGACAGATAAATACAAGATTCCAATGGCTTTCATGAGCATGGAAGGCTCAGCGGGGCACTGGTTTCGGTGGATGAGAAGGAGGATTTCCAATCTGACATGGGAAAGGCTGAAGGAAGAAATGCTACAGCGCTATAGTGAGTTCCCAGCCACTTCAGCCTATAAACGTCTAGCGGTCTTAGAGCAAGGTCTCCTGACTGTGACCGAGCACATAGGGATTTTTGAGGAGATTATTTCACATATACCTGACCTTTCTGAAGAACAGTACGTAGGGTTCTTCCTGAAAAGCCTAAACAACAATATCAGAGAGAAGGTGTCAGTCTTCTTACCCACTAATGTTATGCGTGCCATGACACTCGCTCGAGTCATTGAGAGAGAGCTGATTGAGGGATCCACATTACAAGGGCGGACAGGGACAGAAGGAGTGGTAAACAAAATCCAATCAGGCAGTGGGATCTACTCTTGGGGAGGAAGCCTTCCTACTAATCCAACGGTGCTAGATTCACCTTCCCAAGTGGTTTTTGGCGTATAGTGTCCAGCAGCCTAGAAAAAGCATTAGTGTAAATTCTAGCATTACACTGTCTACTGAGGGGAAAGAAGGTGGGTCATCCCATAATAGCTCCAAAGAGATGGAGGACACACATCTTCAAGCACTTATGACCGTTCTAGAAGGAGTCGAGCTATGTCCCACCAAGAGTACATCAATAAGAAAGACAAATGGTTATGCTTCCAGTGTAATCAACCGTATCATCCAATGCACCGATGCGAGAACAAACAATTCCGGGTGATGCTGTTAGCCAAAGATGAAGATATGGAGGGAGCTCGAGTGCCGTGGGACTCTGGAGACGACACAAGATAAAGTTTTCAGCCTTGAGGACAAGGCTAGTTCAAGAGGGGCAATTGTTACAGGCCCAATATTTCTAGTAGGTTATCCATAAGCGGATCCGGGTTAGTTCGTCATACCCGATTCGCAAGGTAGGGAAAGGGTATAAATAAGGGCCTAGGGTTATAGATAGTTTTTTAGCCAAGTAATTTGTTTTGTCTACTTTGGCGTGCTTTGCACGAGAGTTCTATCACCATTCTGTTAACAAAAAATAACTAAAGAAGGAATTTTGTAAAGGTTCAAATAGAGAGCCAAGATCCCAAAAAGTTCAATATCATGACATTTCATATTTAAACTTTAAAGATTTGATTTGAGATAATCCTACATGTCAATGTATAATTGATCTTATATTGCAAATGATAAAAATGACGAGCAGGAAATATTTGCTTAATCAACGAAAGAGCATTTTGCCTTGCAGTTTACTGAATCAAAAGTAACATAAAAAAAGAGTTCTACGTTTGCAACCCTTTAGAAATTGTGCAATAGCAAACACTAGCACATTTTTGGTCTATACTGCAACTAGTCCTATCAAACCTGTGCTAAGTTGTTTGCATATGGAACTACAGGAATTTGCATAACAAAGAGTATCAAGTTGTTGCTATTTTTATTGTTTTCAATTCAGGATAGGTTTTGAGCTCACGAAAACCCAAAGAAGGTTTGGATTGGACTACTTTCAAAAGTAGAGTGATGCTTACTGATTGTACGTTGAAGGTTAGTTTTGTGAATTCAGATGAGTTGTTATCCATAATTTAACTAGCTCAAGCTTACCAAGTGTTTCATCCATTTTTCTCATTGGGATATGCAACATCCGTAGCCAATGAATCACAAGTAAATAGGGACTCAGTTGAACAACTGCTACCACCAGCCAACTTTAGAAACCAAATTGACGGAATAATAAACGAGAAGAGAACTTAAAGACTCATACCACATAAAACTTAACTGTGATAAAGTGAGATTCAATGAGCTCCATTAAGGGCCAAATTTGTCATTATTGGATTGACCTAATTAGACTTACTAGCTATTCCGTCCTCAAATTCCACTAAAAATGTTATGCAAGTGATAGCCATCATAGCATCCAACCTTTTTTCCCACGGGAAATCATCTCACAAGTGACTATTTTTAACAAATTAAATATAAATTATAACTAGGAGTAGATTATGCCTCTCCATATTCCTTGATGTAGTAACCTTTATGCAAAGCTACCTGTTTTGGTCCTATTAAAAGTTCCCTTACCAAAGAAAAGCATAATACTTGAAAACAGGAATCATACATCCAGCAAAACTAGATTTATTTGACTCACTATGATTAATAAAAAAAATCAACAAGCAAGAAAACAGATTGAAGCTAACTTGACATACATAATCCAAAATCATTCCAGGTGACCACTCATACTATAGGATACCTTGTATTTTTAACTACCTACCAAGGATTATAAAACCGGTCCAATGACTCGGTCCGGCGCGTCACCAGACCGGTACAGTACCGGCGAATCGGGTGGCAGCAGGCGAAAGGCTAGGCGACGCTCGAAGCTTACCTTCTGGCAGTAGCGGCGGCGTTGTTCCGATGGCAGCGGAAGCTTTGACAGCACCGCCCGCTGCCTCCCTCCACCGTTCGCCCATGAGTAGTGCTCTGACCGGACCGGACGACCATTGGACCGGTACGAGTACAATTCTTTGAACCTGCTACCTACCTGAAGTGACAACCTAATTCTTTTTTTCAGAATAATAAATCAAATTGGACCAATACCATGATATCATCACAAAGTCGTAGTATATAGGTGCATCCCCTAAAGCACTAATAGAACCTCAAGCCGGTGACGGATAGAAATCATGCAAAGCACGCCCTAGAAAGACAATAATCAAATACTAGACACTCTAACTCTAACCCTAGACTCTTATTTATAGAATTTCCCTACTTAGCGAACCGGGTATAACATACCAACCCGGATCCGCTTTATTACATAACTTACTAATGATATTGGGCCCATAACAATTACCCCCTCTCAAACTACAGCCTTGTCCTCAAGGCCGTGTATTAGATGATCTTTTTTCAAACTTTTCCTGGATCCCACCACTTATAAGTTGAAATTATTCCCGATCTCGTTTATCAATAATATGTTTCTTTATCGCAAAAAGCTTTTCCTTTCCCAGCATACATGCAAGCAGTGCTAAATCTTCTAATGTGTATTTGTAGCATTCTCAACCTTCATCTTGTAAGACATTTTACTTATATTGGCATTAGCATATAATTCAGGAGGGTGTGCATCTTTAGAACTTCTCCATTTGTTTTCAGCCGCAGATGAATTTGTCTTAGCAGAGAGTATCCTTTCACACAAAGTCTGATGAAGCCGAAACAACACATAAACGAATCATTTCCATAAAATATATTGAAAGACTATCTTCCTTGTCATGTAATGCTGCAGGCACATGCCTTGCAAGAGGCCTGAAGGTGTTAAGAAATTAGTCAGAAAATGGTAATGATGACATTTCTCCTTTAGCATTATGAACATCAGTCATTCCTTCAGCCTCACCCTCACTTTTAGCCTTTGCATCATGCTCAGCATCTTTCTCTTCCTCATGATCCTCATGGGAACATTCCTCCCCTCCATTACCAGATTCACTGCCTGAGATGTCCTCACCATCCTTTAAGGCATTTTCACTAACCGTAGTAGACCGTTGAGCACGTTCTTCATCTTCATCATCAACTTCAGTGTTATTCTCACCTGTAGCCTGACTACAAGCAGCCTCTACTTCTTCAACTCGGATTTTATATTGTCTGCTACTATAAATATCTTTCCCGACAGGAGTTGCAGTTACAACAGCATCTTCAAAAGAAACAAAATTATCCTCTTCAAAGCAAGGTTCTCAAAACCAGTCCGGCGACTCGATCCGGTGAGCCACTGGACAAGTACCGGTACCGTGCTTATCGGATGAAACCGGTAAGAGGAGGCAGCGAAGGCGGCGAGCGGAGGCGAGCAACGATCGAAGCCTCTGCCGCCTATTGAGCCTCTACCGCCGGCGGCAGAAGCTTCGATTGAAGCAATTTAAGCTTCCGCCGCCTGCTGTGCCTTCTGCCGCCATCCGCCACCGTCCGTGCTCCACCCATGGTTCCGAGACCGGTGGCCGGACGGACCGGTATGAACCGCCCGTACCGGGCGGTTCGGAACGGTTTTCGTATCTCTGCTTCAAAGTCTCCATTAGAGGACAATTCGCCTTCTTCTCTTTCAACCTTCAGGCTATTAAGGGAAGTAGAAACTTCGCTAGGTCTGTGCATTATGTTGTATTCAGAAGAGCTAACATAATTTGTTGTCACAATTGGCCTTGGAATTTATCCACCCTCCTGTTTACTGTCAATTTAATTTCTTTTCATAGTAGCTTTCATTAAGGATCGTAGTTGTAGGAAATTTACTAAATCTTTGTATCATCTCTTGCTTCAACCTTTCCTAAGAAAGTTTGAGAATTTATCGTTTTAACCTTTAAAATCAATCGCGTGCTTGCCCCTCCATATGAACAAAGGCCATAGGAATTTTGTAATCGCCTGGCATGCCTTTAATGTTGAAATATTGTTCAGCATATATAACCCATCCTAGGTCAGTTCCATCAAATTCTTGTAATTCCATGCGAATACGAATCTACCATCTATCCTCCATATTACTTTGGCTTTATAATTTAGTCTTCAGGACCTCGCTCGAGGTTGGATATATCTGCCCATCAACAATCACATCCGCACCTTTTTCTCTCTAACCAACTCTCCCAATATTGCTTTTATCTCACCTAAAACATCAAAACGACGATTCATCTCCACGTAACGTTGAGCAACCTCACTTATCGTTATCTTCTCTTCTAACTCCTACCCTTTTTTTTTAATAATCTCTCTCTTTTTTTTTTCAAACCACCAATCTCTCTAGTTTTTTTTCTAAACCTAATCTACATATGTCACATGTTGCGCCGCGTGTCCTTCCTCTTCCTCCCCTAGGTTGCTATAATGCTGCTGCTATAGTACCCGCCTCTATAGTAACTTGCTATAGTATTGTGATATAGTAATTTGCTACAGTGCCATACTACAGTGTCGTCGCCGCCGGAATCAGAGTCGTTGCACGTCGCTAGAAGATCCTTCCGCCAGTTGTCACAAAAGAAGTTGCTATGCGCCGACGAACACGCCATCGCTCTTTCGCGTGTGTAGAACTCTTCTACCCTAGGTTTTCTTTGTCGGCTGATCAACGATAATAGATCTACTACCGATAACTGAATTTCTTCTGCCTTTATCTATCGCTGGACCACCGATTCCCTGATGATCGATCCGGCAGGTCAGACTAATTGATAGAACCTAAGCAGTCACCGGCGAGAAATTGTGCAAAGCACGCCCTAGGAAGATAATAATCAAATACTAAACACCCTAGCTCTAACTCTAGGCCCTTAATATTTATAGAATTTCCCTACTTAGAGAACCGGGTATAACATACCAACCCGGATCCGCTTTTTACAATCAATTCATCACATGAAATAAGTTCTGGACCCATAATAGAATAAACCATTCATATCTATTATTTGGTCAGTAATCCTTCTCTTCTTTCCTTCTACTTGCACTATAGCTATTAACAAAATAGATCAAAGATTAAAATACTGCTCCGTACTAGGTGGTGCGAGTAGTATATACTAGTCCGACCACGGGCTTATACTGGCACATGGTCAGTGCCCATTAGTTTAGTGTGTATATATATATGGTACTAATCGGTTGCAACCGCTGCTGTGTATCACCGATACCATACCAGTTCGAGCAAGGACCAGTGCCATGTCTTGAACCGGAATTATTTCATTCCTTGGAATAGATCTTGTGTAATCTTCATGTCCTATGCAATTTGATTGAAACTACAAATATATGCATGACAATTATTCCTTCAATTCTCTAGTACTACATTCCCCAACCAATCTTGTCAATTATTGTTCTTGTGTTTGGAGAAACAATAATTGGAATTTCATTTCTAATTAAGTTTGGTCAAACTATCCTTTTTTTTTTTTTTAGGTACGTCAACTGACTAATTCATTAAATGATAAAGAAGGTACCATAAGTGAATGGGGTTTGGAAATCCAAAAATTTTATAGGACTTTTTTTAACAATTTGAATTCCATTTTCCTAAGTTTTCTTAATTCCAAGTAAAGAAATTCATAAAATCAATGGAAGGGATGTTAATGTCCACAAATTTTTTATGGTTCCAAGCGAACAGACGGTAAACCTCTTGAAAATCACCAAATCACAAGTTGGAAAAATTGAATCTAGCAATCCATCCCTACTTGAACCTAAGCCAAAATAAAAGGTCCATCTATAACTTCTCGATCATCTTTCGAAACAACTGCGATGAATGAATTTGTTTCAAAATTAGGATTGATTGCCATTTTAGTGCATAACAGTTTATCTTTGTTTTATTTGGATATATAAACATTTAACTATTACAATTTGGTAAATAATTTTCCATATGCTACCATTTGGTTATTCTATTAAATTAACCTATTGGTCTGATAGTACAGCTAATGGGCTTGTTGACACGGTTACCTAGCGCTCAATATCACGATATCACATCATATATTAGCAGCACTAGGATATCATGCGGCAGTGCCACATCATCTGCAATAGGAACGTGGCAGATACCATTACTGTGCTAGGTGGCCACATTAGCAAAACCCGTCAGCTACATTAGTGTGTCACCAAATTAATTTGATGGAATGACCAAATTGAACAAAAAACTTACATAAATTAAATCTTCTAAAAGTTTATGAAATAAAGTAAGCTTACTACCTACATAAATTAAGTACCAAATTACACTCAGGGCTCGTCCACAGATGTATCATCGTGTCCAAGACAATTTGAGTTTACAGGTTATGTGCACTTTAGCTCCAATTTGTTGCCCAAAACTTAGGTGTAAAACTTATGAGAAATTCTGATGCAAATACTCAATCGAACTAGATGAAATTCCACCGAAGGACGTGCGGCAGGCAGTGTTTCGATTCGCGTTACCTGCAGCCGAATCACGAAATCTTCCTCCTTGTCGACATAAAAGTCATTCAACTTCTCGAGCTCCTCGTTCAGGATGCCGACGAACCACGCCTGGAGGGCGATCAACCGCAGAGCAGCAGCATCAGGGCGAGGGGCCTCATCCTGGGCGCGATCCGCGCCGGCCGGCGGCTGGGGGAGGTGCTTGATTAGCTTTTTGAGGGCCTTGTAAGCGAGGAACTTGTCCCGCCACTCCGGCAGCGTCTCTTCCAGGTGGCTTCTGAAGTCCTTGCCGAATTTCATCCTTATTTGTTCGGAATTCTCGATCGGAGGCGGATCGATGGGGGAAAGGGAGCAAGGGTTTGATTTAAGGGGAGGCGGAATAATACGACGGAGGGGGTGGGAGATGAGGGCGAGGGAGGGAGGGGAGGAGCGAAGGGGAAATATTCGCGGGAAGAGAGTTGGAATTGCCACCAACGTCGACGTCGGCGTCGGGGGCGAGAGAAAGAGCGAGGGGCGGGGGAATATTCTTTTTCCTGTGAGCGCCGCGTCCTTATCCGCCCCAAATTTCCAAATATTACAGATTCCACCTCCGTCGATAACTACGACCAGAAAATGACAAATGCTCTCTCGTTTTAAAATGGAATATTGCTAAAGAAAATGGAATAGTGCTCGACTGATTACATTTTTAATTATCTAAAAGAATACCATAAGTTCTTTCATTCAAATGCACGTTTCGAACCTAGTAGATGCTAGGTGTCACGCCTAAAATATTACAACCGTCCACAGCACCCGTTCGTGCCTCCGTATGTGTGCCGAAACTCGAAAATAAAAAATCGAAATCCGATTTGATTTCGAATTTTCAATCGTGCGTCGAATTGTCGTTGACCCAGTGTTGACGTTTCATCATTTCAAACACTTCGACGCCTTCAGTCGAGTGCAGCGAACGCCACCTACGTTAGCTGAGGTTTGCCCGGTACTAGAGAAAGAAGGGGGAGGGTGGACAGAGCTCGAGGCGTGCGACAGGTTTGCTCCCGAACCTCAGCCTTCGTCACAGCCGCCACTGTCGGAGATCCTCGCCGAAGAAGAAGCAGACGTATGGGGATGGAAATAGGGGAGAAGATCATCAAAAATTAGGGGAAGATGTCGTCGTCAAGAAGACATAGGTAAGGGAAATTTATCTGCTTTATCCCTCATTAAAGCAGTTACATAAACCCTCTCTTCCTCACCCTCTCTCGCTCACGTCAGTGGCAGCTCATGCCGCTGACTTACAACCACTCGAGTTTGTCCCTCTGGATCTACCTTTCGCTGGCGGTTCTCGTCGTCACCGGAGGAGGGGAAACTCGCCGCTGGAGTGGGCTTCGTCGCCGAAGGAAGCTCCCTCTTCTCTCCTTCACGTTGTTCAGTGGGGCACCCTCTGCTCTCAGACCAAGCTCCCTGTCTCCTCCCCTCGTCACCCCGAGTCTTAAAGAGAAGGAGCGTCATCGTCTTTGGAAAGCCAGCTAATGCCAATACCTATCCACTCCTACCTTCCAGATCTGAGGACGCGGAGGATCTCATCTCCTCGTGATTTCGCCGCTCAACGCGCCTGCTGTCGTCGCTAGAAGAGCCTTCCTTTGGAGCGCGTCTGCCCGTTAATCCTGTCGGAGAGGAGGCCGTCGACAGCGTCAGGGAAGTCGGCGACCTCGATGCCGTTGATAGCTCCGAAGAAGTTGCCGAAGCTTCACGTATCGTCGCTTGTGTAATCGCAATGGAAGAAGATTGGTGCGCTAAAGCTACTGATGTGGGCTGAGGCATTGGGTTGGGCCGCCGCCCAATCCATTTACCCTTTGGCTTGGCCCACGAAGAAAGAGGTATCACATTTCTCCCCCGCCTGAACTGGATGTCGCCCTCAACGTCCTCTAAGGGCTCTACCATCGCAGCCACCGTCGCGATGTATGCCACCTCGTCTGACAAAGTGGATCTGGAGCTGACTCGCATCCGTGCGGTGTTCGTCGCTCTCCGCGTCCCTCGCGCTCCAAAGGTCGAGGCCGACAAGCTACTTGATACTTCCGCAAGTGCACGGATTTATCGAAGTAATACAATTAAGATATCATTCCGAACAAGGATTAGGCAGTTAAATACCAACTTTTCAACTCGTTTGAATCAAGGCAAAATCAAATATGGTTTGTGTTTGAACTCTAAGTACGAGCAATATCAGAAACAATGTTAAGGGAGATTCAATTTCTAGAAGATCGGGACATCAGGGTTTCACCACACTAACATGTATGAATCATATAAAGATAACTCTTTGAATAGAAAATTATGATAATGAAAGGAACTTTTCTTATTATACGGACTACCTCCTCCCGAAGTGTAATCCGGTATCTAACTACGTTAGCTACCTACTCTCGTGATAATTAACATACTTAGACCTATTGAGTTATATGAAAAGCCTTAATAAGTCCTTCAAACGAATCCAAACTACTCTCGTGATTGGATTCGTAAGTTTGATTAAAATAGATCTGACGTTGCAATTCACCTCCCAGTACTTCTCGCAACGTCTAAAACATAATTGTACGTGACCAAGGTAAACTACGGAATAAACTCAATTTCAATTAAATCATGATTAAACAATCATATCAATAGAGTAAAAATATAGATTAACTCATAAACGTCAGCGAGCTATGCCCTTAATCCCGAAATAAAGGTTTACTCACTCATGTTCTTAAGAAACAACATGTTTATACAATGAACAAGTATAGATGCTCTCGAAATCACAAGAAATTCACTAAGAAAATAGTTAAACTAGCTTCCCCTCGATCTGAAGATGAAGAAGAGCCAATTAACTTCTCTTTTGTGTGAAATCTCGTCGGAATCTACTCAGAAATCGAGTTTTCGCCTCTATCGCCGCCGCCGATCATGTTCATCCCCCAAAAAAGTCCCCTAACCCTCGAAAAATCAGATCTTTTATAGCTTGACCGGTCCTGAACCCATAAAGGAACGTTTTTGCAAAGTTTGGTTCAAATCCAGTCCAATTTGGAAACGAATTGAGTGAAAAACTCGACTGGCGGACGTTTTCACGGCCCGTAATGAGTTTACGGCTGAGGACGTAAATGCTTCTGTGTGTACAGCCCTTTGTACACAGAAAGTTTCATGGACCGTGATGGATTCACGGCTTCACCCATGAAAGTTTCTGTGTATTTCTGCTTTCCGCCTTTGTTCACACGCCAAAATTACGACCGACCTCGGAATTACGGCCAAGGCCGTGAATGTTGAAATCTTCGCAATTTTCACTCCAAATTTGACGTGTAAGCTCGTGATCTCCTCGGGAATCATGTTGTGGCTTTAAAACTCGCGAAATTCATCATTTTTGTGCCTTTTTACCTGCATTTTCACTAGAACCAAGAAAAGTGAAGATTCTATGCCAAGTGAAGTAAAAATACTAAAATTAGCATAAAATCTTATAATTAATTCTAAAATATAATATAAAATACAGATAAAAATGTAGTGTAAATACAACGCATCACTGCCTCGCTAGATGCCAAGAATCCAACAGGCCGCGTCCTCATGGAACACTTGGACTCCTCTCGAGTGTGGCATCACGCCTGCCTTCGCCTGCCGAAGTAACTTGTAGCCGAGGATGACATCGAAGTCATCCATCCTCGCCACTCGGATGTGGCATCATCCGCTCCAATGACCTAGCTCTACCAGCATGTCGTAGGAGATTCTGACCATCCGCTGCTTTGCGGTGTTGACGGTCTTCACCCGCTCCTCCATCGGTGAAGTGTGAAGATCCAATCGCGCCGCCATTTGCCTCTGATACTGATGGGATCACCAAGCATGCAACATTCAAACAACGTGCTTTGAAAACATTTTGCTAATTAGGTATAGCTTAATAAACCCCTTAAGCTAACGTAGTTTGAAATTAGTT
>JANTFE010011861.1:5789-20364 GCA_027562315.1 Costus pulverulentus | reverse complement strand
GGGGGTCCTAAGGAAGCCATATCTAATGGCTAGGATAGCCATACCGAGAGGGCTTCTTTCGGACCCGGGTGGACCTCCGAAGGTCCTGCTTTGGTCCCACATCAGATACAAAGAGGTGAGTCACGCCTGTGTCGACCATCGCCTCCACCTCGCTCCACTTGAGGTTGCCGCCATGATCGTGCCGATCATCATAGATCCGAGTATCAACGGATCATTATCTTCGGCTGACTCCCATGCAGCGATCGCTGTGAGTCACTCCCTGGTTAGGCAGTCCCTCATCAGGTGGGGCCCCTTGAAAAGGAAGCAATCCAGGGCCCTGCGTCGGGGAGGCTCTTGCCGTGATTCCTGTCGCAGTTGGGGGGCATGTGGGTTGTCCTCTACCTTGCCGGGGAGAGGGTCTCCGTCTATCCAAGGCTCTCGACCTTGCTGGAGAGCCACGCTTCGGAGGAGACTTTGACCCCCTCGATGTCGTCGTCCATGCATCCACCAAGGTTCGGCCACCGCCGCAGCCTCTCTCCAGCCTTGGGGCATGTGCCATCAGACCTCTGCCTCGACCCATGACTGAAGATGTTGGATGAAGGTGTGGCGCCGATCCACCTCTGACATGTCGGGGATCTGCAGAATGACTGTCGAGTAGGCCCTAACATAATCCTGGATCAGTCTAGTATGTTGGAGCTTATCGACCTCGTCGCGCGCCTGATCCACCGAGTTTCCGGGGAGGAACTGCCATCGCAGTTCATCCCGAAATACCTCCCAGATCTAGCTTACAACTTCCGTCGACGAATCAACTTTGGTGCGCCACCAAAGCTTTGCATCGTCGGTGAGGTATGCGGTGCACACATGCACTCGCTCGCCGTCTGGGACATGGTTTGCGAGGAAGAAATGTTCTATGTCCCAGATAAAGTTCCCTAGCTCCGTAGACGTCTGGGCACTTCTGTACGTCTCGGGCTCGGGGATCCGAACTTTGCTCCTTGGAGCCACTTGCTCCATTGAAGTCCCCATCTCGGAAGGACCACCTTATGCCTATGCTAGTGCTGGGTGCAACATCATGAGATTCGCCTGTGCACTTGCTACCTGCCCAGGTAGCACTGCCATCCCTTCCCATGCTTGTTGGAGGGCGGCGATTTGCAACCGTGGCTCCTGAACGGTTCGATGCAGGTTCTCTAGAGTAGGAACAACGCCCTGTTCCCCGATTCTAGTCAAGCTGAGCACCTCCTCGACTTGGTTTAGTCTGTTTCCTTGCATCACCATGTCCCCGAATCAACTGATCTGATACCATTGTCATGCCCAAAATATTACGCCTCTGTATGTGTGCCGAAACTCGAAAATCAAAAATCAAAATCTGATTTGATTTTGAATTTTCAATCTCATGTTGAATTGTCATTGACCCAGTGTTGACGTTTCCTCATTTTGAATGCTGAAAGTGTTCGAACGCTTCGATGCCTTTGGCCGAGTGCAGCGAATGCTGCCTACGTTTGTTGAGGTTTGGACGACGCCGGAGAAGAAGGGGGAGGGTGGACGAAGCTCGAGGCGTGCGGCAGGTTCCCTCCCGAACCTCAGCCTTCGTCGCAGCCGCTGTTGTTGGACATCCTCAATGAAGAAGAAGTAGATGTATGGAGATGGAAATAGGGGAGAAGATCATCAGAAATCAGGGGAAGATGTTGTCGCCGGAGAAGACACAGGTAAGGGAAATTTATCTACTTTATTCCTCTTTAAAGCAGTTACATAAACCCTCTCTTCCTCACCCTCTCTCGCTCACGTCGGCGGCAGCTCACGCCACTGACTTATAGCCACTCAAGTTTGTCCCTCTAGATCTACCTCTTGCTGGCGGTTCTCATCGTCGCTGGAGGAGGAGAAACTCATCGCTGGAGTGGGCTTCATCGCCGAAGGAAGCTCCCTCTGCTCTCCTTGACATTGTTCAGTGGGGCACCCTCTGCTCTCGGACCAAGCTCTCTGTCTCCTCCTTGTTGGGAAACCTTGGGGATATTTTACAATTTTTGGCATTACAGATTACAAAATGCAGTGAAAGAATATCCTAGAAATAGGCTAGTCCCAAAAACCCAGTGAAGATCGTTATGTGAGGGAGTCGACATGATGAGAGGGGGAAGTACCTAGAGCAAGTGGAGGCCGATGTCGAGGTAGGCACTAAGTGTTCGCCCTCTGTAGTCTCACACGCACGGATTCCTTGAGTTCTCTTTTTCCATGCCCGGTGCTAGCCTCGAGAAGAAGATCCATGCCTCAGGAGAGTCCTCCAATCAACTTGCACCAACCACCAATGTTGATTGCGCCAAGGGAGGAAGAGGAAGATGTCGCAAGTCTTCTTCCTTCTTTGCGCCAAGGAAGGGAAAGGGAAAAAGATGACTTCGGCCTTGATGGAAGAGGAAGAGGAAAGCTCCAAGAACCTTAAGCCTTTCGCCCCTCTACTAGTCTCCACGCCTTCAAGAGAATTAGTGCAACTAGAGGGGTTGGCTAGATGGTTCTTTTATAGCACTAAGAGGCAGTTAGGGTAATTAGGAAGGTTTAGGCGATTTGGCTTTGATTGAGGAGTTTATTTAATCAGATAACATGATTAAATCTTACATCCACATACGCCAATGCCTTGCCTAAGCAGGCATGCGCCTAATTCCTTCTTAATGTGGTAAACTTCCTATCAAATCACAAAGACCATGTCAAAGCATGATAGAAGTTTCCTAATGGGGTGTGGGCGCAAGTCCTAATCCAATTAGGACATCTTATTATGTCAAGAATCAGCCCACTTATGCGCCAATCGCATGCAAATGCAAATTAATATCTCAAGTGATTAGGATCAAATCCTAATTTGAATAAATCATTAGAAGATATTAATCTTGCCATAAGCGCAACTCCTAATCCAATTAGGAGTCTTCATGCGCCCATGCATAATTTTTCTCCCCATTATATCCTTTAATCTTCTTATCTCTTCATTACAACTTATTGGTAAGCCCCATTAAGTAATGGGCCTAGCCCAAAGTCCATTATGCATGTTAACTATGCCATTGGATCTAATCCAACTTAACCCAAGGTCAAATGAGGCTAACCATAGTTAATTTGGTCGATATGCCAAAAATGAAACTTGACCCCAATAAGTTTATTCCATTTCATCAGGCCCATTCGCACTGATGAAATCTCCCAAATAGATCTGAGTTATCCAATAACTCGATCTAAAGGCTACCCGATCAATACGAAAACTCGAGTATCAAGGTGTCTGACCCTTTAGGTTCCTCTGATGTTGGCAGTGATGAACTTATGTCATCACAAGCAATGAGTGACACCTAGTAGTGCATCGTTGCTATCCAAGTCATTGGAATGGATATCGACATCAACATCCCCATCATCGCAACTAAGTACAGATACATTATAGTCCCTTTGCCAAACCGATATCCGATTGGACAAGTGTGTTATTACTTGTTTTCACCCAATCACATGGTCACGACTAAATCAGGTTCTCACCTAGGTATGGCTATACACTTTCAGTCATAGAACCATAGAGGAGCTCCATGGATATCAAGCTTCCATCAGGAAGGGGCAAATCCTCTGTCTGTACATTGATCTTCTCATATGGGTCGTGACATACTCAATGACAACCGTTCTTACCTCCCAACTATGGCGAGGTGTTTGGTTGCATCAAAGCATGTCCCTAACCATATGGAATAGTCAATGACCTCAAGTCAAGGGATCAATGCATCTCCTATCACTTGTGATGATAACTCAAGATACCAAGTCATATCAGAGTCAAGTAGTACAAAAATGGATCTCCTGCAGAATGATGTAAATATCAGAGTCAAGTAGTACAAAAATGGACCAAAACTAGGTCCCAGGGCATAAACACTAACACTCCCCTCGTCACCCCGAGTCTAAAAGATAAGGATGATGTTTCGTATTTATATAGTATTTTTACTATACTTTTTATGCATAATCTCTCCTATTCTTATCACATTTTCACTTATTTCGACTTAAAATCTTTTATTTGTTCGGAATCTCACCTCTCTTCACTTCTAGCATATTTCAGGCAAAAATGACTAAATTTTGATAGATTTTAATGAATCCAAGTGCACAGATGAATTCTACAAGTCAAGACGAAGCTGCCCATCAAGTTTCATGCAAATCAGAGTTTATTTGAAAAATACGGCACTACCATATTTATTATCACAGCCCGTATTTCTAGAAGAGAACAGAAAGAAATACGGCACCGCCTATGATATTTATCACGCCCGTATTTTTGGAAGAGCACAGAACGAAATACGGCAATGCCTGTGATATTTATCGCGGCTATATTTTGTTGAAGAAAATCCATAGAAAGAAATACGTCAGGGTCATATTTATTTTAATGTCCGTATTTCTGCCAGGTTGTAATTCCGGAAGACACAGAAGAAAATACGACATTGCCGTATTTATTTTCACGGCTATATTTTCGTCCACCCAACTCGAGTTTGACTCAGTTTCTCGTTCAATTTGATTCGTTTTTACGCCTAAATTTGGGGAAAACCTAATTATGAGATGAGGAACTATATAAGGAAGCTTGGGAGCAATTATTGGGACTTTTTTTGGCCGATTTATAAGGATGACGGAGAGGCGAGTGCTAGGGCGAACGGCGGTAATCTCCAATTTCTGATCGAAAAAGTTTCATTTTTATGGCTAGCTGGCGTCGATCTTCATCAGGGAGCCTTGATCCTTGTCTTCCTTTGTCGATTTCATATTTATTAGCCAATTTGTAATAAAAAAAATAATGGATTATTATAATGTTGATATTATTACTATATCAGCGTAAACTATTTATTCAGGATTTAGGGTGTAACCCTCTATGTTTTCATGACTTGAGTATTGTTATCTTCTTATGAGGTGATTAATTTGTGTTAGATTCAATAATTGTTGCTTATTACGTGTTCATTACTAGCCATAATTTGTATGTTTTGAGACATTGCAAGAAGTATTGAGAGGTGAATTGCGACGTCGGATCTACAATTTTTAGACAAGTTGATTTGAACATGAGAGTAGTTCGAATCGGCTTGAGGGATGTCTTAGATTTATCAAGAACTCATTGGGTTTATTTAGAATTAATAACCACAAGAGTAGGGATTGATTTAGATAAACACCGGATTGTACTGCTGAGAGGGGGCAATCTGTACATGCGGATAAATCCCCTTCAACATTGTAAGTCCTTCTTAAGATGCTTTTAATTATAAAAAGTCATGAAACATAGTGTGATGAACCTGAAGTCCTGAACTTCCATCAAATCGGTTACAACCAAAGTCTTTTTACTATTTCTGTAGTTTAGTTAAGATAAAAATCACTCTTTTTTTCTAATTGCCTTAAGTAGAGTCAGTACTTAGTCATTGGTTCATGTGGAATCGATATTTTTATTACTTCAATTTGTTCGTGCACTTGTAGAACACATCAAGTTTTTGGCGCCGTTGTTGGGAACCAATTTCATCAATATTGACTCAATCTAGGGGTTGATAGACTAGAATTTTGTTTCCTTTTTTCTTGATATTTAACTTTATTTATTTATACTCTTTCTTTGAACTAATTATCTATTTTCCATCTTCAGTTTAATCGGTTAATTATTTATGCCCAGGTGTTCCTGGAAGCTATTTGAAGAAGATCCTGAACCAGTGAAAACTTTTTGCTTGCGCAGAAAGCAATTAGCAAAGGAGATCTTAAAATCTAAGATGAGTGATCAGAGATCTTTGAAGGATTATGCAAACCCAAACCAGCAAGGGGTTCGCTCTAGTATTGCTTGTCCCAACATTGAGGTGAACAATTTTGAAATCAAGTAATCCCTACTTTCCATGGTTCAGCACAATCAGTTTGGAGGCTTGCCATCTGAGGATCCTCATATGCACCTTTTCTATATTTCTTGAATATTGTGATACATTAAAGATGAATGGTGTTTCTAATGATGCTCTTCGACTCAGATTTTTCACTTTCTCTCTCAGGGATAGGGCTCGTGCATGGCTTCACTCTCATCAGCCAGGTTCCATAATAACTTGGGAGGAACTCTCCAACGCTTTTCTAGCAAAATATTTTCCCCCAAGCAAAACTGCACAGTTTAGGAACCAGATCACGAGCTTTGCTCAGAAAGAAGGAGAATCATTGTATGAGGCGTGAGACAGATTTAAAGAACTTCAGAGAATGTGCCAACACCGCAGCCTCAACAAGTGAGTAATCATTCACACATTCTATAATGCATTGAATTATAATACTTGTATGATAGTTGATGCTGCGACCAGTGGGGCAATCATGAACAAGGGTGTGGATGATGCAATTAATTTTTTTGAAGAAATGGCTTTAAATTATTGTCAATGGGTAAGTGAGAGAGGGCCATCTGCTAAGGTGACAGGTAGGTATGACTTAGATGCTATCACTTCACTTGCCGCCAAGGTTGATTCTTTAACTAGTAAAATTAATTCTTTAAGTCTTAATCTTATCACTATTAATGTTATTTCGTGTGAGATTTGTGGTAATGCAAGACTTTATACACAGGATTGTTAGTTGGGAGTTTCTACATAGGGTGAGTGCGACTCTGAACAAGTGAATGCAATTGAGAATTATAATGGAAGACCTCAGAATGACCCATACTCAAGCACTTACAACCCTAGTTGGAGGAACCATCCCAGTCTTTCATGGAGGAGTAATCAAAATCAAGCACCTCAGGGTAATAATCGACAGTCCTCTGGCTTTCAGCAAAGAAAGTCCAACCAACCTCAACAAGCTCATCAAAAGTCGAACTTGGAAATTATGATGGAGACCTTTATTGCCACACAGACCAAGCAGAATGACAATTTCATTCATCAATTCAATGATTTTAGGCAAGAATTTAGACATGTTGGTGAGTCTATCAAGAATCTGACTTCTGAGATGGAATCTATGAAGACCCATCAAAAGATGTTGGAAACTCAGATATCTCAGTAGGCTAGTTCTTTAAGTAGGCCAACAGGTAGACTACCGGGTAAATCAGAGGTGAACTCATGTGAGCACTGCAATGCCATTATAACACGCAGTGGGAAACAATTGGAAGAGCCACAAGCACCATATACAACGAAAGACCAAGAGGTGCAAAATTCTGAATCCATAGAGGAAGAAGGAAACAATGGTGACACATCTTTGCCAGATAGGGAGTCAAAACCAGTTTATATACCACCACCTCCCTACAAACTGCCAGTACCTTTCCCTCAAAGATTGGTGAAGGCTAAACTTGACAAACAATTTAGAAAATTTTTAGAGGTACGTAAAAAGCTTTATATTAATATACCTTTCACTAATGCTTTGTCACAGATGCCTTCATATGCCAAGTTCTTGAAAGAGATATTGTCCAACAAGAGGAAGTTGGAAGAGCATGAAACAGTTGCACTCACTGAAGAGTGCAGTGCAATAATTCAAAATAAGTTGCCACCGAAGCTTAAGGATCCTGGGAGTTTTTCTATTCCTTCTTTGATTGGTGATATGTCTATTGACCGTGCTTTGTGTGATCTAGGGGCTAGTGTCAGCTTGATGCCACACTTCATTTATAAGAAGCTGGACATTGGAGATCTTAAGCCCACTTTTGTTTCTCTACAGCTAACCGATCACTCTGTACGGCATCCAGTAGGTATCTTAGAGGATGTGCTTCTTAAGGTCGATAAGTTCTTAATACCTGCTGATTTTGTTATCCTCAAGATAGAGGAGGATTTTAGACTTCCCATAATTTTAGGTCGCCCCTTTTTGGTGACAGCTGGAGCCATGATTGTCACATCCCTAGATGAGAATTCGATTTATGAAATAATAATAATATAAAATTTTTTTTGCTATATGTACCTAGAATCAACTCATAAAAAAAACCTGCTCAACATGAATATCAAAACTTGATTTATATAGCATAGTCACCTAGGAGTAACAACTAACAATCCAAACTTTCATTGACAGAAGGAAATATTTCTCATCTCATAAAAACTCAAGTTCATCGTTCAAGACCAGAACATCTTTTGAACATTCATATACAAACTATGATATAAAACATACTTTGTACATAATTCACACTTTGTACAATAGCCTTTACATAATGCATACATAATGCATTTCCAAAATACTCAAAAGTTTTCCCCATCAATTATCAATTATCTTCCACAAAACATATAGTCCATAAGTTAACCTGAAAAAGGGTTAGAAATACAAAGGTTGAGCATGAAAGCCCAGCAAGTAAAGAAGATGCCAAACATAAGATGAGTCATACCAAGTTATATAGAATAGATCTTCACATGGTTCCATAGGTAACATCAAATAGAGACATGATAGTGACATGGTAAGCATAATGAACATAAAGAAGAAATCAATCCAAAGAGACATATCATACACAACATAGTGGGAAATCATAAATAACATAGATCTTCTACGTCTGGAAGCATATTCCACCCTCATCAAGGTGAAACTCAAACATATACCAGCTGGAGCTATCATGGCTCCCCATATCAGAGATAGTGGGATTCAAGAGGTGGCCCCCATTATTGCTAATGTGGCACTTTGTTCCATGTAGCACTTTGTTCCACAACAATCAATCTCTTCCCATTTCTAGGCTCATAGTCTTTTCCCTTTCGGGCTCATAATGTTATTCCCACTAGCATTCATACATTAATAAATGGAAACATACCAAAAATGGGTTTATTGATATATGTATCAAACCCTCAAACATGTGAACCTTAAAGTTCATACATGAGATACATGACAAAATAGAACATACTTTCATTCATGGTGAAATGGGCTTCTTGATATGTATCAGCCCTCAAAGAGGTGAATCATAAAGTTCATATAAGTGACAAGTGCTGATATATTCAATTCCAAATGGAAGCCAAATGAAAGAGACATATCTATCCATAGAGTGCAAATAAAAAACCATTTGGTACATAGTGTAGGGTCAAGTAACCCAAAATCCAAAATCTGGAGCTTGATTTCCATGGACATCAAGTTCTTCATATGGTACCATTTGATATGATATTTATGTCATAACAAAGGATTTTGAATCTTGTTTCTGAGAAAACAAGTTTTACTTAAAATGGAGCTCAACACAATAAGTTATGACCTATGAAATAGCAATAGGTCAAAATCAGGATAATGAGATTTCCAGATTTTTAGGGTTAAATGTAAATTCGAGCATAATTTCATTTCGTATCCAAATCATGAAAATAAAGGCTCCAGGAGTAGGTTATGAAGCTTACTTGATATAAAACTAAAAATTTGGTATCGTTGCTATCACATAACTTGGACATATAACACTCACTAGATAAAGGTCCAAACTGTACAAATAGATTTACTGGATCGGGTTGAACTGATGTTACACACTTGATAATCTGTTCCAAAGTACTCAATATCTGACTCAAATGAAAGATGTGTGAGTCTTATTTACAAAGAATCTGATTTCACGCGATTTGGGCCCGGGAATCAAAAGTTATGATAAGTTGAATGGGTAAAGGTCAGGTTTACTGCACATAAGGATTCCTTGTTGTGTAACATAGCATAGCTCATTCTTCCAAGGGCTGAATTTACCAAAATCATAAATATCAGAAACAAATTGAATTCATAAAGGAAATAAAAGATAAGTTCTCATCCATTGGAATCAATAGGCAAAATAATACAAAGAAAGAAGAAGAACTTGCCTAAGAAACCACAATTCACTCTTCACTTGAGTTTTCTCCCTTTCTTCTTCTTCCCTTTCCTTAGCTATTCTTCCCTTCAGGTCATGCACAAAGAATCAAGCTACCTTTTTTTTTTCTACATTTCTCTCTAGTTAATCCTATAGCATGAGGTGTAGGCTTAAGGAGCATGAGGTTGAGGCTTAAGATGAATCAAATGGCATGAGGTGGCATAGGCATGGTCAACAATTGTAGGTGAACTTTACCCATTATTTTCTTGTTTTCTTCTTTCTCATTTTCATCTTATTTATTCCATAAGATTACTCATTTCCTTTAGGTTTTCATCCTTTAGTATTCAAGACCCACAAATTCACAAGTACCATTAGAATAATAGCACTACAAGTTTGCATGCTACAATCTCATCTCTTGTTTTTGTCAAAAACATGTAAGACATTTTTTTTTGTTCTAGAGTATTACAATGATTGATGTTAAGAATGAGAAGCTCACTTTTAAGATAGGTGAGGATTATGTAGATTTTGATTTGACAGAAAATTTATAGAAGCCTTCTTTTGCAGGATCCTGCTGCAGTATTGAAGTCTTGGAAGACACTTCACTGTTGACCGTTGATTCCAGTATGGAGAAGGATCCGCTGGAACTGTGTTTTGTCAAAGGTGATGACAGTGATGAAGAGGAGGAGGTAAGCTCATATTATGTATTGTTAAATTCTGCATCGCCGCTTGAGACCAAAAAGTTAAAAGAATAACACTTGAGCATGCAAGAAGGTAAACCTGATGAAGGAAAGAGGTTTGAATTTAAAACTCTCCCAAGTAACCTTAGGTATGAATTTCTTGGAGAGAACTCTACTTTTTCTATAATTAGTAATGCAAATCTTGATGCTTCTCAAACTGCTAGGCTTCTAAATGAACTTCGGCAACATAAGAGAGTGATTGGCTATACCCTTGATGATATAAAAGGAATTAATCCTTCTGTTTGTATGCATAGAATATTTTTAAAAGAGGGGAGCAAGCTATCAATTGAGTATCAGAGGAGGCTCAACCCAAACATGAATGAGGTAGGGAAGAAAGAGATTCTTAAACTCTTAGATGTTGGGGTCATCTATCCCATATCAATCCGACTCATTGATATTTACAGGGCCATCCCAAACCTCCCTATTAATACAAGGCTACAGGTAGACCGCATATACTGGCGGCTAACCAACCATGGATCCTTCTCCATCAAGTCAGCATACGAAATATTTCTTCAGGACAGGGATGTGCAAAGGCATGACATTGTCTAGTTCAAGGGGTATATTCTGCAGTACTCCTTTACCGTTTGGCTCCTCTGTTTGCGAAGGCTCAGCACGTGTGCTAGGCTGCACACCTGGGGGCTCATACAAAATCCCATTTGCCAACTTTGCAATTCTGAGCCCAAACGCATAACCACCTTTTTTTCTAATGCAAAGCCATAGGTGATTTTTGGACGTTGATTCAAAGGGGGTGCGCCATCAGGAATACAATAAATGTCTGGGATGACTTGGAGAATCTCCTAAGCTGCCAAGGGACGCTGGGCAACAGTAACATGAACTACATTCGTCGGCTCTTTTTGTCTGGGGCCAAACATTATATCTGGCGGTATCGGAACACGGTAACCTTTGGGTCTCCTAATACCGGCCCTTTGGCTTATTACAATGTCCTAGTGTCAGAAGTCAAGGCGAAAGTGACAAACTACCTTCATCCTACCAACATAGACCACACTACCAGATCCTTCTTGCAAACATGGGAAATTTAAAAGGAAGTTGTAAGGGTGATACTTGTGGCTTCATAGGCTTTCAATTGGCACCATCTTCCCAACCTGTTCGATTTTAGGGGCTGGATTTTGCTGGGCTTGCATCTTGCCTCTTTTTTCGCCATTTGTTGTTTGCTGCATTTCAGTTTCCTATGTTTGGGAGTCCGGTTTTCTTCCCGTTATTCCATATGTGCCCCCAGCCTCATTCCCCAAAAAAGCTGGATTTATGGCGTGGCTATCAACTTTGCGCTGGTTGCTTATCTTCTTCCCATCTTACAGGTGGCCTGTGGACAATTCCCTGGACGCATGTCGCACGCTTTGCCTTGGCCATATAGGCTGAAACCTTGGACGCTCATCGGCTGTGGATCTTATTGGCTGCGAGTGGGCTTCTATGTGCTGGACCTTCATGTATTAGGCGGCGCTATGCCTCGCTGCCAGCCTTATTTGTTCCCCAGGATGTCACGCCACGGCTACTTATACTTGGGCGCATCCTATTCCCATGTTATTTCTGGACACGAGATGCTCTCCTCTTCAACATCCAAGGCTGCTGCCCGACGGATTCGTAGAAGCTGAACTGGAGCATGAATGCGAATGCGAATGTATTGAAATTAAATGTTGGATTGTTGTTTTCTATTCGTTTCTCTTGTTTCCTCCTCTTTTGGTTATTTTGGGAGTGATTGTCACTTGTAGCATAGGGGCATGCACTAGTCTTTCAGGGGAGATGCTGCCAAAATTTTCTTCGATTTTGCGCAGGAGAAAGGGGTGGAGGGTTGGTCCATAAATGTACATATTTTTCATTGGATAATAATATACATCTTCTTGCCTTAGGCAAAAAAAAAGAATGAAAACAATACTCTTATTCCGACGAGAATCTTAATAGGGTGGCGAATGTGCATAGACTATCAGAAGTTGAATGCCATCATCATTTTCCCCTTTCTTTCATTGATTAGATGTTGGAACGCTTAGCTTGTAATTCTTATTTCTGCTATCTTGATGGATATTCTAGTTTTTTTCAGATTCCTATTCATCCGAAAGATCAAGAGAAGACGACGTTCATGTGCCCATATGACACTTTTTCTTATCGCCGCATGCCGATTGGACTTTGCAATGCACCCACTACTTTTCAGTCTTGCATGATGGCTATTTTTTCTGATCTTATGGAGGAAATTCTGGATGTGTTTATGGATGATTTTTTCGTATATGGTTCTAATTTTGATATTTGCCTATCTAATCTATCACGTGTGTCAACGTTGCGAAGAGTTTAATTTAGTTTTAAATTAGGAAAAGTGTCACTTTATGGTTAATGAAGGTATTATTTTAGGGCACTTGATTTCTAATCATGGTATTGAAGTAGATAGGGCAAAGGTGGAGGTGATTGAAAACTTGGCATCACCATCTTCGATTAAGGGAATTAGGAGTTTTCTTGGTCATGCTAATTTTTATAGACGCTTTGTTAAAGATTTTTCAAAAATTGCTAGACCTCTTACTTTATTACTTGGTAAAGATGTTCCTTTTATTTTTGATCAAGATTGTATGATTGCTTTTCAGAAACTCAAAAAATCTCTTACCACAGCACCAATAATTCAATCGCCTGACTGGTCGCTTCCGTTTGAAATGATGTTTGATGACAGCGACCATGCTATAGAGGCTGTTCTTGGACAACACAAAGAGAAGAGGTTGCACGCTATATATTATGGGAGCCGGACATTGGACAATGCACATATCAATTATGCAACCACAGAGAAGGAGTTTTTAGCTATTGTTTTTGCATTCAATAAATTTAGATTTTATCTTATTGACTCTAGAGTAGTTGTTATACAGATCATGCAGCCATCAGGTATCTTATGAGTAAAAAGGATTCAAAACCAAGATCGATCAGATGGATCCTTCTGTTGCAAGAATTTGACTTGGAGATCAAGGATAGGAAGGGTGTGGAAAACTATGTTGCTGATCATTTGTCGCGCCTTGTTCAGAGTGCAAAAAGCTACCGAGCATGAAATTGATGACACTTTTCCTAACGAGCATCTCTTTGCTATTGTAAGGATTGATTCTCCATGGTATGCTGATTTTGTAAACTATTTATTGTCGGATATTTTACCTACTGACTTGAACTATTAGAGTAGGAAGAGATTTTTGTCAAAGGTAAGACATTACTTCTGGGAGGATCCTTTTCTATTTAAGAGATGTGCAGATGGGTTATATAGGAGATGTCTGCTAGAGGAAGAAGTTAAGGATGTACTCTTTCATTGCCATGGTTCTGCTTATGGAGGACATGCCAGTTCGTCCACGATTGCTTTCAAAGTGCTTCAGTCGGGTTTCTTCTGGCCGACTCTTTTTAAAGATGCTTGGAATTTTGCTCTTTCTTGTGATGAATGCCAGCGGACAGGAAATATATCTAGATGTGATGAGATGCCACTAAGTAATATTTTGGAAATAGAGATATTTGATGTGTAGGGAATTGACTATATGGGTCCCTTCCCAACCTCATGTGGTAATAAGTACATCCTTGTAGCAGTTGATTACGTGTCAAAGTGGGTTGAAGCTGTAGTGGCTCCAACCAATGACTCTCGCATAGTTATTAAGTTGTTCAGAAGGATAATATTTCTGAGGTTTGGAGTTCCATGAGTTGTTATAAGTGATGGTGGATCCCACTTTATAAAGCAAAAATTATCTGCACTATTGAGTAAATATGGGGTGAAGCATAAAGTATCAACTCCTTATCACCTGCAAACAAGTGGCCAAGTAGAAATTTCCAACAGGGAATTAAAGAAGATTCTTGAAAAAACTATTTTTCAGTCAAGGAGAGATTGGTCCATGAAGCTGGATGATACTTTATGGGCATACCGGACTGCATTTAAGACTCCAATTGGTATGTCACCTTATCAACTTGTATATGGTAAATCATGTCATCTTCCGGTTGAATTGGAACATAAAGCTTATTGAGCGATAAAGACTCTAAATTATGATTTGAAATCTGCTAGGGAGAAAAGAAGGTTACAAATTGATGAACTAGAAGAAATCATGATGAATGCATATGAGAGCGCAAGGGTCTACAAGGAAAGTGTAGAAACCCCTTTCAAGAGGGGGGCGAAAACCCTAAGTAGGCGCATATCATGAATTGCGCAAGGAAGCATAGGGTTTGTTGGGATCTTTTGCATGCCATATGATCA
>JANTFE010011831.1:23791-35339 GCA_027562315.1 Costus pulverulentus | reverse complement strand
GCTTGCTATTGTTAACTTGGGCTTAAGCATTTTAATAAATTGGGCCACGTTGCAAATCGGCTCACCAAGTTAATAAATAGTTTGCTTACTAAGCGGGATGTGACACAAGTCGTCATCCTTGCAATGGCTATGGTATGAATCCTTTTCATCTATGCAATCTTTGAATAAGTTGATCTTATGTTCATACAAACGATCTATGAAACCCTAGCTTCCTTTGGAAAATTTTGATATGCGCCCCCCCTTTGTTGGGTTCTTACACATAATTTACGCAAGGATCGACAATCAATATCAAGTTCTAATCCCTTGAATAACAAAATAAGTGATAAAATGTCATCATCTAAGTAGCAATAGAAAAATATTCATTCCTTCAAAGTCTTTTACCCAAAAGCAAAGTAAAGTCATACAATCAAAAATCTGAAAGCTAAACATGCTATCAACATAAACCATTGTAATCAACTTTCAAAACTAGTAACATTCTCATCACAACAAGTCACAATACAACTCCTTAATACAAGTCTTTTATGAAACATACAATATTTCCAAGATTATAAAATTTCATGATATAGCCAAAACATCCAAATGAGCTTCCAAAATATTTCATACTTTTTGCCCACAATGCATAGCCAAGCTAATCAGCGATATGGGTTAGTATACACAAGAATGAGCATAAATTTTGCCCAGCAAGTAATCCCAAAGTCTAGGGGAAACAAAACTAAAAAGAGCATACATATCAATGAAATAGTTAACACAATAAAGCAATAATGAAGGATAACAAAATTCCCTTGAGCACATAATTTGGGTAAAGCAAACAAGATAACAATACATTCCCCACGGATAAGACATTTGAGTCACAAGCAGTCATTGATCATTATTGAGCATTTGTATCATGAGTAATCATTGATCATTATTGAGCATAGGGGTGCATTCATATCATGAATAGTCATATATCATAGATGTGGGGGAGACAATCATAATTCATAATTCTTTCCATGTCTGGAAGTTGAACCCATCCTCGTTAGGGGAGAGAGCAAACAAAAGGATAGTGGGATTCATCCAAAAAGATAGTGGGATTCAAGCGGTGGCTCCCATGAATTCAAGAGGTGGCCCCACCTTTTTTGGGGTGTGATACTTTGCTCCACAACTATCATGATGTAGTGGGATTCAAGCGGTGGCTCCCATGAATTCCAAAGGTGGGCCCCACCTTTTTTTGGGTGTGGCACTTTGCTCCATGTAGCACATTGCTCCCTACTACCATATGAAAAGTGGGACTCAAGAGATGGCCACCACCTTTTTAGGGGTGTGGCACTTTGCTCCCAACAACTCCTTTGGATGGAGGAATTCAAAAGGTGGCCCCCACCTTTTTAGGGGTGTGGCAGTTTGCTCCATATCCACACACAAATCTCTCATTTGGGTTCACATAAATTCTCCTCACAATATTGCTTTCATAAGAAGAGCACTATGACAATGAGCTTGACTATAACATTGATAAGATATAACCTAAGTCATTGAACAAACCATTTGTTATTGGACATAAGCATTACATTGATAATGAGATTTTTAGGGCCGGGACATAAGTTCCATATAATGTGTTAGAATTCAGGCCATGAGTTTAAAATCACAAGTTAAGGCATAGAAATTAATTTGATAATGATCTTGCTACTTCAAGAACGATTTCACGCTCAAAACACAATACTCAATTTGATGTTAAGCATATAACCAAAACTAGGTAAATTCATATTAATAGATTGCGACTTATATTTTAGGTCGAATACTTGCCCAAAAATAGAGAATAGGGTAGTCAAAGTGAATCTCTCCGAGTCTACTTTCTAATGCAACTGAGTTTACAAGATTTGGAATTATAATTAGGAAGATATGAGGGTTTTAATATAGAAAGGTCGGGATTCCAGATTTCCAGGAAACTAGGCAAATCAGCAGATTTGTGTACCTGATTGCGATATATTTTTCAAGTTGAATAGCTGACCACAACTAAGAAATATGGTAGCAAAATGAAGCTCTCTGAGTCTACTTTCCAATAAAACTGAATTAGTAAGATTTTGAGTTATAACCAGGGAGATATGAGGGTTCGAACCTAGGAAGATCAGGATTCCAGATTTCCAGAAAACAGATTCATATATTCGAAATGTGACATATGGTTCGGAATGAATACCCAACCGAAATTAGACAATATGGTAGTCAAAATGAAACCCTATGAGACTAACTTCCAAGAAAACTGAATTCGTAAGATTTGGAGTTATAATTAGGGAGATATGACGGTTCAAACACAGAAAGGTCATAATTTCAGATTTCCAGAAAATAGATTTGTAAATTGGAATTGCGATATATATATTTCAGATCCAATAACTAACCAAAAATATGCGATATCATAGTCAAAATGCATGATTATGAGTATGATTTCCAATGCAACTGGTTTTATAAGATTTCGAGCTATACCTAGGGAGATATGAGGGCTTGAACACAGAAATGTCAGGATTTCAGATTTGTAGAAAACAGATTTTGTAAGTTAGATAACAATACCGATTGCAACTCGAATATATCTCAGATGTGGTCAATACCACATTCAAATCAAAGCTGAGTGAATCTAGTTTCATACAAAATTTGTTACGTGTGATTTGGATCTATAGGTCATGAGATATTGGGGTTAAAGCACAGCAAGGTCAGATTAGTGAATGCAGATTTCAGCAGAACATAATTTCATGACCATAAAAATATTCGAATCCGACCCCATAGAAACGGATATAATGTGATTCAAAACCCAAATCAAGCATATAAGACTCAAGGGACATCAAAATTCTGTAGGGCATGAAGGAATAAACAGATTAACAAAAACAAGAATAAGATTACTTGCCTTAAGATGCTAAAATCCTTCTCCCAACTCCGTCCTCTAGTTGGTGGCTCCTCTAGGGTTCCACCACAAGCATGATGTGACCAACCCTCCCCCCTTCACAAATTTCTTTTTTTTTTTCAACTGTCTAACCCACAAGGCTAATGTGGCAAGTATTCCATAAATGCCCTTTAAGGATTCCAATAAGGACACTCAAGTCCATGATACCAAGATACCATCCTCACCATAGAAAATTTTAAGATTTCAAGCATGCTTAATTGACCAAGGGATATGTTTTGCCAAATTCATTATTTGCATACCATCATAAGGGGTACATAAATTTTAGGGTATTACATCTCTCCGTCCTTAAAAGAACTTTAGTCCTCTAAAGTTGCATTACTTTGATTATCAAAAAGATGTGGATGAATTCTTTTCATATCTGCCTCTAATTCCCAAGTTGGCTCTTCAATTGAGTGATACTGCCAAATAACCTTCACAAGTGGTATAACTCAGTTTCTCAAAATCTTTTCCTTTCTATCAACAATTCTTATAGGTCTTTCAACATAAAATAGATCTTCTTCAATTTGAATAGGCTCATACTCAATGACATGCGATGGTTCATGATGATACTTCCTCAACATAGAAACATAGAACACATTATGAATATGAACAAAAAATGGTGGTAGAGCAACTCTATAAGCAACTGAGCCAACCCTTTCAAAAATTTCAAAAGGTCCAATAAATCTTGGGCTTAGCTTCCCTTTCTTTCCAAATCTCATAACATCTTTAGAAGGAGAAATCTTTACAAAAATATGATCAACAACTTGAAACTCAAGTTTCCTTCTTCTATTGTATGCATAACTCTTTTGGCTGCTTTAAACGTCTGTTAGTTTATCCTTTATCACATGCATTTTCTTAGTGGTCTATTTCTAAGTGGTCTCTTGCACTGCATCTGGGCTTAAGAGTCTTCTATCACCAACCTCTTTCCAACAAATAGGAGTCCTACAGTTCCTCCCATACAAAGCTTCATAAGGAACCATTTGAATACTTGAATGAAAGCTATTATTGTTAGTTAATTCAATAAGAGAAAGATCCTTATCCCACTCTCCTTCCAATCCATGATAGAAGCCCTTAGCAAATCTTCAAGAGTCTAAATGGCTTTTTCTGATTGCCTGTCTATTTGATGATGATAAGTTGTGCTAAATTTGAGTTTAGTTCCCAAAGCTTCTTGCAGTCTCTTCCAAAATCTAGAAAGGAATCTTGAATCTCTATCAGATACAATTTCAGCTGGAACACCATGCAATCTCACTATTTCATTTATATACATACTTGAAAGTTTATCAAGTGAGTATGTCATTCTGATGGGCAAGAAATGTGCAGATTTTGTCAACCTATCAGCGATAACCCAAATGGCATCATGATTTCTAGAAGTTATAGGCAATCCTGAAACAAAATCCATTCCAATGCTTTCCCATTTCGATTTAGGTACCTTCAAAGGTTGAAGTAAGCCACCCGGTCTTTGATATTCAGCCTTAACCAATTGACATGTTAAACATTTGGAAACATACTGTACAATATCATTCTTCATACCACTCCACCAAAAGGTCTTCTTCAAGTCTTGATACATCTTAGTGGTGCCTAGGTGAATAGAATACTTTGAGTTGTGAGATTCTTGCAATATGCTGGCCTTAATTTCTGAACCCTTAGGAACGCATATTCTATCCTTGAACCTCAATATGTCATCCCCTCTCAAGCAATAGTCTTTCCTCAATCTATTTACACTATCTTCTCTAAGTTGCATTAGACTCAAATCCTAAAGCTGTCCATCCTTAATTTGTTGAAGAAAACCATATTCAATCCTAAAAGAAGCAAGTAATACATTTGGTTCATGTTTTATCACTTTAAGACTCAAGGCAATGACTTCTTTAAGTAATTGCCATTGTTTCACCATTAATGATGCTACTATGGTTCAAGACTTCTTACTACTACCACATTAGCTTTACCTCACTGATAATGAATTGTGCAATCATAATCTTTCAATAGCTCTATCTATCTCCTCTGCCTTATGTTCAACTCCTTTTGAGTGAAGATATACTTTAAACTCTTGTGATCAGTGTAGATCTCAAATGTTTGCCAATAGAAATAGTGTCTTCAAATTTTCAACGCAAATATGATAGCAGCTAACTCTAAATCATGTGTTGGGTAATTCTGCTGATAACCCTTCAATTGCCTTGAAGCATAAGCTACAACTTTACCTGCTTGCATCAACACGCAACCAAGGCCTTTGCCTGAAACATCAGTGTAAACCATAAATTTATCATCTGTATTAGGAATAGTAAGGATTGGAGCACTTGTCAATCCTCTCTTTAGCTCTTGAAAACTTTGCTCACATGCTTCGTTCCAATCGTACTTCACACTCTTCCTTAATAACCTGGTGAGAGGGCTTGCAATCTTGGAGAATCCTTCAACAAACCTTCTATAGTAGCCGGCCCTGCCCAAGAAACTTCTAATCTCTGCCACATTGCATGGTCTCTCCCAATTCACAAATAGCTTCCACATTTTTGGATCCACAGATATACCATCACTTGAAACGACATGCCCTAGGAAACTAATTTTCCTTAACCAAAATTCACTCTTGCTCAACTTTGCATAAAGCTTCTTCTCTCTTATAATTGACAAAACAATTCTTAAATCCCTTTGACGATCTTGGTCACTCTTAGAGTAAATCCAAACATCATCAATAAATACAATTACACATTTGTCCAACAAGGAGTGAAAAACTCGGTTCATTAGATCCATGAAAACTGCAGGAGTATTTGTTAGTCCAAAAGGCATGATTAAGAATTCATAGTGTCCATACCTAGTTCTAAAAGCTGTCTTTGGAATATCTTCATTCTTGATCTGAAGTCAATCTTTGAAAACACTTGTGCTCCTTGCAACTGATCAAATAAATCATCAATTCTAGGTAAAGGATATTTATTCTTAATAGTTACCTGATTCAGCTGCCTGTAATCTATGCAAAGCCTTAGCGTGTTATCTTTCTTTTTGACAAATAATACTAGAGCACCCCATGGTGAGACACTAGGCCTGATAAACCCTTTGTCTAAAAGGTCTTGCAATTGCTTTTTCAACTCAACTGGTTCTGTTGCTGCCATTCTGTAAGGAGATTTAGATATTGGTGCAGTGTTTGGAACAAGATCAATACCAAAGTCAACTTCTCTGTCTAGGGCAAGCCAAGTAGGTCATTTGAAAACATATATGGAAAATCTCTTGCCATAGGTATTACATCCAAGCTAGGTTCAAGCTCATGACATTCCTCGATATAAGCTAACATTGCAACCATTTTGAAGGAGCTTAGAAGCATGCATAAATGATATATGGTTTGGATACTGATCATGAGAAAGACCCTTGATTTGCAATTGGATTTCATTCGAAAGATTTAAGGTAACTAGCTTTTGATAACAATCAATAGTAGCATAATAAGATGAAAACCAATACATACCAAGTATGATATCATAATCATGGAGATCTATAAGGATTAAACCAGCTAAATGTTCATGTTCTCCCACCATGAATAAGCAAGAAGGATAGACAAGATTAGTAGTTAGAGAGTCACCAATAGGTGTGGAGACTAATATCATAAGATCGAGTTCGTTGGGTTTCTTTTCCAAATGAGGTGCAAAGTGACGTGCAACAAAAGATAAATTGGAGCTAGGATCAAACAAAACTATTGCAATTTTATTGGAAATACAAAGATTACCTTCCGCCACCGACTTTGAAGTTTTGGAATCACGTTTGGCAATGGCATAGACTTTAGCATGGGCTACGGGCTTTGTGGGCATTGATTCCTTTGCCTTGTTGAATTTACAATCCTTTATTTAATGGCCAAACATTCCACAAGCAAAACAAGCTCTAGTAACTCTATAGCAAGCCTTTGATTCATGATTTCCACCACAATTAGCACAAGATTGAACATTCTTGGTCATTCTTGACTCTTCATTGGATCGTTTAAACTTTTTTTAAAAGCCCCCTCATTTTTGTTTATTCTTTTATCCTTATAGCCAATTGTCCTTTCCTTTCCTCTTTTGTTTCTCACCTCAAGCATCTCATCCACATCCCTCTCAACTATAGTTGGCCCATCAACTAAGTCACCATAACAACTCAATTTTAAGGCGGAAAGTCTTGTCCTTAAGTTGTGTCTTAAACCACCCATACAAACATCAATCCAGGGATCATCAATCATAATTATCATCATAATCAAATCAAGACTAATTCCCTAGTAAATCCTCTGATACCACTGCTGTCACACCCTTAGACAATAACAATCCATAATAGATAATCATACAACATAATTTTCGCAAGGATCGACAATCAATATCAAGTTCTAATCCCTTGAACAACAAAATAAGTGATAAAATGTCATCATCTAAGTTGCAACAGAAAATATCGATTCCTTCAAAATCCTTTACCTAAAAGCAAAGTAGAGTCACACAATCCAAAATCCGAGAGCTAAATATGCTATCAACATAAACCATTGTAATCAAATTTCAAAACTAATAACATTCTCATTACAACAAGTCACACTACAACTCCTTAATACAAGTCTTTTATGGAACATACAATGCTTCGAAGATTATAAAATTTCATGATATAGCCAAAACATCCAAATGAGTTTCCAAAATATTTCATACTTCTGCCCACAATGCGTAGCCAAGCTAAACTGTAATATGTGTTAGTATACACAAGAATGAGCATAAATTTTGCCTAGCAAGTAATCCCAAAGGCTAAGGGAAACAAAACTAAAAAGGGTATACATATGAATGAAATAGTTAACACAATAAAGCAATAATGAAGGATAACATAATTGCCTTGAGCACATAATTTGGGTAAAGCAAACAAGATAGCAATACATTCCCCATGAATAAGACATTTGAGTCACAAGTAGTCAATGATCATTATTGAGCATTCGTATCATGAGTAATCATTGATCATTATTGAGCATAGGGGTGCATTCATATCATGAATAGTCATAGATCATAGATGTGGGGGAGACAATCATAATTCATAATTCTTTCCACGTTTGGAAGTTGAACCCATCCTCGTTAGGAGAGAGAGCAAACAAAAGCTAGCTAGAGCATCTTAGGGCTCTTCATGCAAATAGATAGTGGGATTCAAGTGGTGGCTCCCAAGAATTCAAGAGGTGGCCCAACCTTTTTAGGGGTGTGGCACTTTGCTCCATGTAGCACTTTGTTCCACAACTATCATGATGTAGTGGGATTCAAGCGGTGGCTCCCATGTATTCAAGAGGTGGCCCCCACCTTCTTAGGGGTGTGGCACTTTGCTCCATGTAGCACTTTGCTCCCAACTACCATGTGAGAAGTGGAACTCAAGAGGTGGCCACCACCTTTTTAGGGGTGTGGCACTTTGCTCCCAACAACTCCTTTTGATGGAGGGATTCAAGAGGTGGCCCCCACCTTTTTAGGGGTGTGACACTTTTCTCCACATCCATACACAAATCTCTCATTTGGGTTCACACAAATTATCCCCACAATATAGCTTTCATAAGAAGAGCACTCTGACAATGAGCTTGAGTATAACATTGATAAGATATAACCTAAGTCATTGGACATACCATTTGTTATTGGACATAAGCATAACATTGATAATGAGATTTTTAGGGCCGGCACATAAGTCTCATATAATGTGTTAGAGTTCATGCCATGAGTTTAAAATCACCAGTTAAGGCATAGAAATTAATTTCAAAAAGATCTTGTTGCTTCAAGAATGATTTCACGCACAAAACACAATACCAAATTTGATGGTAAGAGTATAACCAAAACTGGGTAGATTTATATTGTTAGATTGCGACTTATATTTTAGGTCGAATACTTAACAAAAATAGATAATAGGGTAGTCAAAATGAAGCTCTCCGAGTCTACTTTCTAATGCAAGTAACTTTACAAGAGTTGGGATTATAATTAGGAATATATGAGGGTTTTAATACATAAAAGTTGGGATTCCAGATTTATAGGAAGCTAGGCAAATCAACAGATTTGAGTACCTGATTACGATATGTTTTTTAGGTTGATTACCTAACCACTACTAGGAAATATGGTAGCAAAATGAAGCTCTCTGAGTCTACATTCCAATAAAACTGAATTAGTAAGATTTGGAGTGATAACCAGGGAGATTTGAGGGTTCAAACATAGGAAGATTAGGATTCCAGATTTCCAGAAAATAGATTCATATATTAGAAATGCGACATATGTTTCAGAATCAATACCCAACCGAAATTAGACAATATGGTAGTCAAAATGAAACCCTACCATCCAATAGAACTGAATTCATAAGGTTTGGAGTTATAATTAGGGAGATATGAGGGCTCGAACACACAAAGGTCGGGATTTCAGATTTCCAGAAAACAGATTCGTAAATCAGAATTGCGATATATATATATTTTAGATCCAATAACTAACTAAAAATAGGCGATATGGTAGTCAAAATGTAGTACTACCAGTATAATTTCCAATGAAACTGGTTTCATAAGATTTAAAGCTGTACCTAGGGAGATATGAGGGCTCAAACACAGAAAGGTCAGGATTCCAGATTTCCAGAAAATAGATTTCGTAAGTTAGATATCAATAATGATTGCAACTTGAATATATCTCAGATGTGGTCAATATCACATTCAAATCAAAGTTGAGTGAATCTAGTTTCATACAAAGTTTGTTTCATGCGATTTGCATCTATAGGTTATGAGATATTGGGGTTAAAGTGCAGCAAGGTCAGATTAGAGAATGCAGATTTCAGCATAACAGAATTTCAAGACCCTAAAAATATTCGAATCTGACCCCATAGAAATGGATATCATGTGATTCAAAACCCAAATCAAGCATATAAGATGCAAGGGATATCAAAATTATGTAGGGCGAGAAGGAATAACCAGATTAACAAAAACAAGAATAAGATTACTTGCCTTAAGATGCTGAAATCCTTCTCCCAACTCCTTCCTCTAGTTGGCGGCTCCTCTAGGGTTCCACCCCAAGCAAGATGCGACCAGCCCTCCCCCCTTCATGATTTTCTTATGTGGCAAGTATTCCAAAAATGCCCTTTAAAGACTTCAATAAGGACACTCAAGTCCATAATACCAAGATATCATCGTCACTATAGAAAATTTCAAGATTTCAAGCATGCTTAATTGACCAAGGCATATGATTTACCAAATTCATTACTTGCATACCATCATAAGGGGTTCATAAATTTTAGGGTATTACACTCAGCATGGACTTCGTCTTGGGGTTGCCCCACACTGCATCTAGATTCGATTCCATCTACATCGTAGTGGATCGGTTCTTCAAGATGGTCAATTTCATCCCTTGTTCTAGGACAGCGGAAGTGTTCCACGTAGCCCATCTGTTCGTTAGGGAGGTAGTACGCCTCCATGGCCTCCCACTCTCTATAGTCTCCGATCGTGACACCCGCTTTGTGAGCCACTTTTGGCCATCATAGTGGGCACTATTAGGGACCACCCTTAAGTTCTCTATGGTCTATCACCACCAAACTGATGGCCAAACTAAGGTCGTTAACCAGAGTTTGGGTATCTTGCTCCGCTGTCTCATTAGTGATCACCCTAACAGTTGGGACATTGTGCTCCCTGTTGTCGAATTTCCGTATAATAGTGTAGTCAATTAGTCTACTGGTCTAAGTCCCTTCCAAGTGGTCCTTGGATAGCAACCACCAAAACCTATTGACTTGCATGACCTTCCCATGGAGTACCATCTTTCTGAGCATGCATTTTCCTCTGCCTATCATATCGCGAGTTTGCATGAGGAAGATTGGCATCAGATCTTTTTGGGCAACACTCGGAATGCTTGGAAGTCCAACAAACACCATAGGCCACTCCATTTTAGTGCAGGTGATCTAGTGAGTGTGCGTATCCACCCCGAGCGAGTGGCAAATTGTGCACACTTTAAGCTACAAGCACGGTACATGGGGCCCTTGTGGATATGTGCTCAAATGGTTGTCCCTGGTCTATGTACCTGAGTGGATATAGGATAGCTCTGGTACTTGTGAGACTAATATATGGGCTGGTTAGGTACGAGGTTCTAACGCAAACATATGGGTATATTAGTGGTGGATATACTTGACCGACCCGCTGTGAGGCTATGACTTGGTATTATGAGTTATCCTCACAAGTGACAGGGGATGCATTAATCCCTTAACATGATGTCATTGGCCATTCTGTATGGTTAGGGACATACTTTAATACAACCTAACACCTTGCCGTAGTTGGGAGGTAATAACGGTTGTTATTGAGCATGTCACGACCCATATGAGAAGGTCAATGGTCAAACAGAGGATTTGCCCCTTCATAAGGGAAGCTTGATATCCATGGAGCTCCTCGATGGTTCAATGACTAAAAGTGTATGGCCATACCCAGGTGAGAACCTGATTTAGTCATGACCTTGTGATTGGAAGAAAACAAGTGATGACACACTTGTCCAATCGGATATCAGTTCGGCAAAGATATTGTAATGCATCTTTGTCTAGTTACGATGATGGGGACGTCGATGTCGATATTGAAAGTCCCCTATAAGAGGGGGGGGGGGGAAACCCTAATATGCGCATTTAAAATTTGCATAGGCGGAATCTAGGGTTTCCTAGGATCGCATGTAGCAGGATCATATGATTAACTTTAACAATTGT
>JANTFE010011831.1:0-23691 GCA_027562315.1 Costus pulverulentus | reverse complement strand
TGAGACATTATTCAGAAGTATACATATTGCAGCAAATGATGTAACAACCTGAATAACAACCATTGCCTTTATAAACATAGAGTTTATACATGATACTGAAATAATCCCCAGGCCTCAAACATTAGCCTTAAGGGCATACCCCAACAGATATCCATTCCGATATCTTGGGTAACAACGATGCACTGCTAGGTGCCACTGACTGCTTGTGATGACCTTAGGTCAACACTGCCAACGTCAGAGGAACCTACAGGGTCGCACACCTTGATACTCGAGTATTCGTATTGATCGGGTAGCCTTTATATCGAGTTGTTGGATAACTCAGATCTATTTGGGAGATTTCATCAGCGCCAATGGGCCTGATGAGATGGAAGTAACTTATTAGAGCCAACTTCTATTTTTGGCATATTGACCAAATTAACCATGGTTAGCCTCATTTGACCTTGTGTTAAGTTGGATTGGATTCAATGGCTTAGTTAATATGCATAATGGACTTTGGGCTAGGCCCATTGCTTAGTTGGGCTTGCTAATAAGTTGTAATGAAGAAGTAAGAGACCAAGAGGGTATAATGGGGAGAAGAATATCAAGTGGGTGCATGAAGACTCCTAATTGGATTAGGAGTTGCGCTTATGGCATGATTGACATCTTCAAGTGATTTGATTTTATAGGATTTGATCTAATCACTTGAGATATTAATTGTGATTTGATACGCGCAAGTGGGGGTTAATTATTTACTTAATTAGAGTCCTAATTTCATTAAGACTTACGCCCAAGCCTTATAAGGTAATCCATCATGTTGCCATGACTAGGTCTAGGCGCATGAATGGAATTAATGCCTTATATGGCATGATATGGGCGCATGTGGCTGATGCTTGCTTAGTCAAGTCTTAGGCGCATATGGGAGTGGAGATTTGATCAATATATTTGATTGGATAATCTCCTAGAATCATGCCCTAATTGTCAACACTTGCCATCTCCCCAAAACTGCTACTTCTTCGTATAAAAGAGCCTCTAGCCACCCCCTCTAATGATGATGAACTCCTTGGAGGTGTGAAGCAAGTGAAGGGGCGAAAGCTTGGAGTTCTTGGAGGACTTCTCTTCCTCTTCTTCCATCAAAGCCAAAGCTCTCTTCTTCCCTTTCCTCCCTTGGCGCAAAGAAGCTTGCGGAATCTTCCTCCTTCCATCTCCTTAGCGCATCACATCTTGGTGGTGGCGCAAGTTGCTTGGAGGACTCTCCTAAGGCGTGGATCTTCTTTCCAAGGCTAGCACTGGGCGAGGAAGAAGAAAGCCTGAGGAATTTGTCTGTGCGAGGTTGCAGAGGGCGAACACTTGGGTGCCTGTCTCGACATTGACATTCGCGCTTGCTAAAGGTACTTACTATCACATCGTGTCGACTCCCTCGCTTGATGATCTTCACTGAGTTTTTGGGAGTAGCCTATTTCGGGGATATTGTTCCGCTGCCTTTGTAATCTCTGTAATGCCAAAATTTGTAAAATATCCTCGGGGTTTCCCAACAGCCCTATGCGGTACTACAGTAGGTAGGCTCCAATGCCTATGTCCTCGATCTACCAGAGAGCACGGGGATCCACCTCGTCTTCAACGTCGCGGACCTTCTTCACTACCATGAGCCCCTCGCCATCGATGAGCATCCCCTTAGTTCTCCGGAGGATAACTCTTCAAACCGGGGGGATTGATGTAGGAGGACCCTCTATGGCAGCTCTAGAACCAGAGAAGCATGGCTATTATGTGGACTTCCCTCTAAACAAGGTTCCACCTCCCTTAAAATGTTCAAAGGGGCCCGACACAACCATGATAAGGCAATCTCAACGTTCAAGTAAACCACTAGAGTGGTATATGGGCATCATGAGTCCATTATCAACACACACGGAGGTAGTGCAGCCCATGTGCTTGGCACCCCGGCCACCTGAAGACCCGGTCAATGATTTCTACCACAACTACTTGACCAACACGGCCCAAGAACAAGCTAGCACAGTGATGAATCAGTCCACCATCAGCAAATTCTGCTGTTTCATCACCTTCAGCCCAGTCGTAGCCTAGAAGGCCCAGCCCATGCACCTAGCTTTATATTTCATTATCTACTTTAGTTGGTAGTAGTTAGTTAATGCTTACATCAACAACATCTTATCTGCTTTTAGTTAGTTAGAGTAGGTAGTCATGCTCGTGGTGTGTTATTCCCTTGTCATACTTGTCGTGTGATATTCCCTAGTCATGCAAGTAGTGTGATATTCCCTCCCTTGCTCTATAAAAGGGAGCTGGAGTTTAGCTTGTTCCTTAGCTTTCTTGTGTGATAGGAGCTCACCTCGGAGAGGCTAGAGCGTGGAGCAAGGTGTGTGATCCTTGGCTCAGTCTCGATTCCTCGCATACCAGTTGTAATCATCTTTCATTTCAAAGAAGTAAATCGCACCGTCGATGCATCATGTCTGCCTATTTTTGAATTTTTGTTGTGTTGTTGATGCTTGATTTTCTTACCCACGGGCATCCGTATGCCGGAGATGTGGTGGTTCCTTGGGTATAGTGTGACTGCAGGTTTATAGGTGCACGAGCTGACTTGTCGCTAAGTCTGCTGCCCTTGTTGCTGTGCTATGCTTGAATCACTCGCTAAGTGAGGTTAGTGAGTTTCATTTGTGTAGTTGGGTGTCGTTGGTTTCTTCGTCTTCGTGTTGCCTTGAAACGTATTCATCGCCGTCATCCGGATTGTTTCTCACTGGTTTTCACGTTGCTCATTTTCTGACATGTGTTTTACTTCCCTCGTCTCAAGACCCTCTCATGTTTTTCGATCATTGTCTCATAAACCCCTAGAGTACAGAGATAAGGACCAACCCACCTATAGTAGATGCAACACCGAGTTTCCTGATAAAAGAATCCTCATGCCGTTTGGAGGGAAACCAAAGATCTAGTTCAGTTGTGCCATTGTCAGGCAGGGATCCGGGTTACCCAAACAAAAGCTGACTCTCCCTTCGTCCTTGTCTGTGCAAAGGTTTAGCTACACCTCGACGGAACTAAATAACTCAAGACTGAGTGCGACGTATGTGAAGTGCGTCTTAGCGAAGAACTGCTACAACCTAATATTTTTTAACATCCACTCCGCATCCTTGAAGATACCCAAAACAGACAACGTTGATGTATCGACAAAGCTAGTGTTGATGACGGAATGATGAACGAGATGATTGCAGTGATCCTCCTTGCTGATGGATTCGAAAACAATCCCATAATGTTTGTTTCCACCGGTAGGAGCGTGAGGGGCATCCGCAGTCCTTTTATAGCAAAGAGAGGACTTAGCTACTCCTGCTTTCTTCTTCGTGACAACCATGCAAGGTCCCATGGCATACGCTTGCGGATCAGTGAGAGATGGGAGGTCGAGCATGGCAGCTAATAGCTGGTGGCGCTTCTAAACAGAATTGTGACTAGAGAAGAGCGAAAAGCTAGTGGGATATTACTCTGAGGAGGAAGAGGAGCACCAATCTTGAGTTTGGAGAAGATTCATGAGCTAACCGAATAGGATCACAACTAGAACAGGTGATTACAGCGTCCGCCAGTGGTGTTCTCAAAATAGAGTGGTGGAGTAGAAAATTGGTCGGCTACGCTAGTCGGACGCCTAAAGAGGGTCGCCGGAGTAGGGGAATAGCCGAAAGGTGTAGTAGAGGCACTTGGAGACAAGATTTGGGAGGTGGTAGCATTGGTAATTGGTGTCACGAGCAAGCCATGAACCCTAGCTAGCGCTCTACCTCTTATATCAGATGTAATCATTGACTTGAAGACGTTAACGGTCTGGCCGTAGTGTGCTCGATAGGTCACAACAGATAGCTTAACTGGCGTGAAGAGATTCACGAGCTACCGTGAAGTCTTCTATAAGATTTTGTCAGGCTCGTCATGGGCATGAAGTTTTTCACGGCCCGACCGTAATGCTTTATGTGTATTTTGCATAGATGATCATGACCATGAAGTCAATTATGGCTAGGCCGTAATTAGCAAAAAAATTCCAAAAATTCTGCCTTTACCTCCTCAAACAAATCTACAATGATAAAAAAAACAATATCAGCCACATTCGCAAGGTAAAACACACAAAAATAAAGACAAACGATCTACCACATGAAAAATGGGAGAAGAAAAATAAATATTCCAAATAAAAGAAACCAAACAGGAAAGGACTTGGGTTGCCTCCCAAGAACTGCTGTTTTAGGGTCATTAGCTTGACTGACAAGTTCATCAAATAGATATAACAATAACGGCTGGATCAGAAAGTCTGTAAGCTATTTCTTTCTCAAAAGTGTCATCATGAAAGTATCACTTTAGATGCTAGCCATTGCCTTTGATGATGCAAGTGCTTTCTCTCAAAACATCAACCGTGCTAAATGGGTAAACCTTATGGACTCTGATGGGACCTAACCATCTGGTTTGGAGCATTCCAGGGAAGAGCCTGAGTTTTGAGTTGAACAACAACACTAAATCTCCCTCTTGGAAGTCCTTCCGTGAGATACGGGCATCACGCCAATGTTTGGTGAGATCCTTATAAATACTTGCATTCTAGTAGGCAATGGCTCTTATCTCATCCAGCTCAATCAATTTGAATTTTCGCTTCTCTTCAGCACTCTTTAGGTCATATTTATGCATCTTGATTGCCTAGTATGCCCGATGCTCTAGCTCAACTAGTAAGTGACAAGACTAACCATAGATTAACTGGTATGGGGACATATCTAGAAAAGTCTTGAAAGCTATTTGATAAGCCCAGAGTATGTCATGTAGTTTAAAAGCCCAATCTTTCCTTGATCTCAAGACGACCTTTTCTAGAATCTTCTTGATTTCTTGATTGGATACCTTGACTTGACCACTAGTCTGATGGTGATAGGGCATGACAATTTTATGTCGAACACCATACTTATGTAGAAGAGAGGTGAATTTGTGCTCGATGAAATGGGAGCCTCCGCCACCAATGAGGACTCTAGGGACTCTAAATCTAGCGAAAATCATGCGGTTCAGCATCTTTATCATCACTCTAGAGTCATTGGTGACTTTAGTAGAGGCTTCCACCCACTTTGGGACATAATCGACGGTGACTATTATGTTTTTATTCCCGCATGACACAGTAATGTGCCCCATGAAGTTGATTCCCCAAATATCATACACCTCGACCACTAGCATACTACTCAGAGGTAGCTCATCCTTCCTTGATATATATCTGGTCATTTGATAATGGTCACAGGAAGTAAATAAGTTCCTTGCATCACGTAAGATAGTGGGCCAGTACATTGCAAATTGTAGAGCTTTGGAAGCCATCTTTGCCAGACCCGTATGACCTCCCTAAGGGGAGGCATGACAGTGTATCAATATGTCATAGACCTCTGTCTTAGGGATACAGTGCCAGAATAGGCCATTAGCCCATCCTCTGAATAAATATGGATCATCCCAAAAGTAATTATTCACATTAAAGGGGAACTTCCCTTTTCGATGAAAAGTCAACTCCGGAGAGACAATATCAGCAACAAGAAAATTGAGAAAATCTGTGTATCACAGTGCTTCCTGTGCTGCTATCTTCATTAGATGCTCCTCTAGAAATGTATCATTAATCTTGAGGTCCTTGTTAGATTCAGATGTCTTCTCATACAAGAGACAACAAAGAAGGCAAAGATAGTTTGTGACAACATTCTCAGCACCCTTTTTGTCTCTACTCTCATTGTCGAACTCTTGCAAAAGTAGAATCTAATGGATCAGTTGGGGCTTTGTCTCCTTTTTGTTCATCAAGTGCTTGATTGCTGCATGGTCAGCAAAAACAACAATCTTAGAGAAAATCAACAAAGAGCGGAACTTATCAAAAGAAAAAGACTATGGCAAGATGTTCTTTTTCCGTAGTCGTGTAGTTGATATGGGCATCGTCGAGAGTGCGACTAGCATAATAGATTGCTTGGAGCCTATTTTCCTTCCTTTGTCCAAGGACTACGTCCACGGTGAAATTGCTTGCGTCACACATCAGATCAAATGATAGGCTCCAATCAGGTGGCTGCATAATTGGAGCAAAAATCAGAGCTCTTTTTAGTGATTCGAATGTGTGCAAACAGTCCCAATCAAACACAAATTCAGTGTCTTTGGCCAGTAAGTTAGTGAGAGGTTATACAATTTTAGAGAAGTCTTTAATAACACAATTTTTTTCATAGAGATTACATTACATGCACAGCAGAATAATATCCCCGAAACAGGCCAGTCCCAAAAACCTAGTGAAGATCGTCTTGGGAGGGGGTCAACACGATGAGATAGTAAGTACCTTAGGAGCAAGTTGAGGCTGATGTCGAGGTAGGCACCCAAGTGTTCTCCCTCTGTAGTCTCACACACACGAATGCCTCGAGATCTCTTCTTCCTCACCCGGTGCTAGCCTCGGGAAGAAGATCCAAGCCCCTGGGTTCCATCTTCTATGCTTGCTCCACCTTCTAGGGAAGATGCACCAAGAGGAGAGGAGAAGGAGGAGATGCTGCCAACACTTCTAACACCTTGCCGCAAGAAGAGATGAAGAAGATGAATTGCAGCTTGATGGAAGAAGGAGTTGCACCAATGCTATTTCTCTCGCCCCTTGCTAGTTTTCTCAAGCCAATTTATTATGTCAAGAGCTCTCACATGCATCTAGATATATAGATTCAAGAGGTAGTCAAGCCAGAGGATTGGAGGTGCAAATTATCAAGAGGAATTCTGCTAGGGTTAGGGCTTGGATGCAATTAGGGTTTGAGGTAAGGAAAGTCTCCAAGGAATTTCCATAAACCAATCCTAATCACCAAGCACTTTCTATACATGTCCAACATATCTCATGCACCCCATCCCTTGCCATAGAGGCTAGGTTACCATTCAAGGTAGAAGGGGGAGGCGCCTAAAGCTTCCTAATGAAGCAAAGGCGCCAACTTCTCCCCATTATATCCATAGGCGCCAATGGGAGAAGTTGTCTCCCCATTATATCCTTTTGCCTCATTAACTCTTCATGACAATTTGTTATTGGAACTCATTAGGTAATGAGCTAGCCCAAACTTCATTACATGGGTTGATTAAGCCATTGGATCCAATCCAATGCAACCCTAATCCAAATGTGACCAATCTTGGTCAATTTCGGGTCAAACTGCCAAAAATGAAGTTTGGCTCAAATAACTCTCTTCCATCTCATCAGGCCCATTGGCGCTGATAAAATCTCCTAAATAGATCCGAGTTATCCAATAACTCGATCATAAGGCTTCCCGATCAATACGAGAACTCGAATATCAAGGTATGTGACCCTGTAGGTTCCTCTGCCGTTGGTAGTGCTAGCCTAAGTTCACCCAAAGCAGTGAGTGGCACCTTGCAGTGCATCGCTACTACCCAACTCATCGGAATGGATATCGACATCGACATCCTTATCATCGCAACTAGGTACAGATACATTATAGTTCCTTTGCCAAATTGATATCTGATTGGACAATTGTCTCATTACTTATTTTCACCCAATCATATCGTCATGACTAAATCAGGTTGTCACCTAGGTATGGCCAAACACTTTTAGTCATAGAACCACAAAAGAGCTCCATGGATATCAAGCTTCCCTTAGGAATGGGCAAATCCTTTGTCTGTCCATTCACCTTTTCATATGGGTTGTGACATGCTAAATGACAGCCATTATTACCTCCCAACTACGGCGAGGTGTTAGGTTGTATCAAAGCATGTCACTAACCATATAGAACAGTCAATGTCCTTAAGTCAAGGGATCAATGCATCTCTTATCACTTGTGAGGATAACTCATGACACTAAGTCATAGCCTCATAGTGGGTCGGTCTAGTATATCTACCACTGATATACCCGTATGTCTGTGTTAGCACCTCATGCCTAACCAGCCCATATACTAGTGTCACAAGTACTAGAGCTATCCCATATCCACTCAGGTACATTGACTGGGATAACCATTTGAGCACAAATTCGATCTGTCTCCAGGGATATTATCATATAAATACATAATCGCAGATGTAGAGAAACATTGATAATGACAATCTCCCACTTGCACTTAGACCTAGAGGTTGAGGAACCTCAACCCCATATCCCTGGCATGACCATCATGCTTCTGCTATGCCAAAGCCTTAGTCAGAGGCTCTGCTAGATTGTTCTCTGTGTCAACTCTGCTAATCTTGACATCACCTCGGTCAATTATCTCTCTGATCAGATGAAATCTTCTAAGTATGTGTTTGGACATTTGATGAGACCTTGGTTCCTTGGCTTGTGCAATTTCCCCATTGTTGTCACAGTAGAGCTCAATGGGATCCACTGCACTTGGAACCACTTGAACCTCATAAATCAACTTCCTTATCCAAATGGCTTATTTGGCTGCCTAAGAAGCGGCCACATACTCAGCTTCGGTTGTAGAATCAGCTATGGTGGATTGCTTGAAGCTTTTCCAACAAACAGCCCCTCCATTCATCTTGAACACATAGCCGGCTTAAGATCTGTAGTCTTTAGGGTCAGACTAGAAAGACGCATTAGTGTAGCCCTGAACACTGAGCTCTTCCTGTCCCCCATAGACCAAGAATAGATCCTTAGTTCTTCTTAGATACTTAAGGATGTTCTTTACAGCCACCCAATGCTGCAGACCAAGATTTGATTGGTATCGGCTGGTTATGCTCACAGCATAAGCCACATTTGGTCTAGTACACAACATTGCATACATGATCGATCCCTCTACCGAAGCATAGGGCACTTGATTCATGTCATCCCTCTTAGCCTGTGTGGTGGGACACTAGCTCTTTGAGAGAGTAAGGCCATGTCTCACTGGAAGGTACCCCTTCTTGGATAGCTCCAAGTTGAACCTCTTTGGGACCTTATCAATGTAGGTACTCTGACTAAGGGCTAGGAGACTCTTGGATCTATCTCGGTAGATCCTCACGCCTAGGATATAAGCAGCCTCCCCTAAGTCCTTCATCTCGAAACACTTTCCCAACTATGTCTTCACATATAGAAGACTAGGGATGTCGTTTCCGATGACCAGTATGTCATCGACTTACAAGACCAGAAAAGTTACCAAGCTCCCATTGAATTTTCTGTATACACAGGCGTCATCTTCGCTTTTGACGAAGCCATAATCTATCATAGCTTCATCAAACTGAAGATTCCAACTTCGAGATGCTTGCTTTAATCCATAAATGGATTTCTTTAGCCTGTAGACTTTATTGACATCTGCAGGATGGTTGAAACCATCAGGTTGTGTCATATACACATCCTCTGTTAGCCTCCCATTAAGGAACGCTGTCTTAACATCCATCTGCCATATCTCATAATCATGATATGTAGCTATAGCAAGCAGAATTCGAATAGATTTGATCATGGCAACTGTTGAGAAGGTTTCATCATAGTCCACCCTGTAGACTTGTTTGAATCCTTTAGCCACTAGTCTACCCTTATACGTAACAATGTTTCCATCCATGTCAGTCTTCCTTTTGAAGACCCATTTACACCCTATGGGTTTTACCCCATCAGGCAGCTCAACCAAATCCCAAACTTGGTTAGCTGACATGGAATCCATCTCAGATCGCATGGCCTCAAGCCATCTCTCAGAGTCCGGTCCACTGACTGCATGATCATAAGTCCTGGGCTCATCCTCAATGATGAAGATCCCGTCATGTTGGGTCGGTAGCGACCCATACCTCTCAGGTGCATGACGAATCCTCCCAGACCTACGTGGGACCTGTGTATGAGCCTTAGTTTGCCTAGCAATCGGTGCAGGTGGCTCAGGTTCCATTTTTGTGTCTTGTGGTTGCACTTGGACCTCGTCAAAGTCAAACTTCCTCCCACTGACTTCTCTCATAAGAAATTCTTTCTCTAGAAAGATAACACCCCGAGCAACAAAAATTTTATTCTCGGGGGGAAAATAGAAGTAGTAACCTTTAGTTTCCTTAGGATACGCCACAAACACACATTTATCAGATCTAGGTTATAGCTTGCTACAATCCTGACGTTTGACATAAGCCTCACATCCCCAGATCCTAATAAACGAGAGGTTAGGGCGTCTCCAACTCCATACCTCGTATGGTATCTTGGAGACACTCTTAGATGGAACGTTATTCAGTTTTAGTGAAGTTGTCTCAAGTGCAAAACTCTAGAATGAGGGTGGTACAGTTGCATGACTCATCATAGATCGAACCATGTCCAACAAGGTTCAATTTCTCCTTTCTGACACACCATTCCATTGTGGTGTTGTAGGAGGACTGAGTTGGGATAGGATCCGACACTCTCTAAGATAGTCAAATAACTCCCCACTCAGGTACTCTCCATCATGATTTGATCGAAGAGTTCTAATGGATTTACTAAGCTGGTTTTCTACTTCATGATGACACCAAAATATATAGTATGTTTTGTATCATTTTATGTATCTTTTCATGCTAAATTGAGGATCTTTTTGCTTATTTTTATGCTAAATTCATCGAATATTGCAAAGTCTACTTCCATTTTCGTTTTTCATGATTTTTAGGTAAAAAGGCACTATTTCAAGGCATTTTCAAGAAAAATCAAATACATAGAAAGATTCCCAACATCAAGAAGAGGTCACACAAAAAATTTCACGTAAAACAGAGCAAATCAGCCAAAATACGGCAGTACCGTAACCTATTTTACGGTACCTTATTTTCATACGCTACCGTAAAATCCGAGCTCTGCCGTAATTTGGGGAGTTTTCCAAACATAGAGTTTTCATGATTTTACGACACCGTCATAAGAAATTACACTGCCACAATTTTTAGACGTTTCCGACCAGAGACTTTTGCTGATTTTACGGCACTACCGTAAGCCATTTTACCAGAGACTTTTGCTGATTTTACGGCACTACCGTAAGCCATTTTACGGTGCCGTATTTCTGTTGTGATCCGCAAGTGCACGGATACTCAAAGTAATAAAGAAAGTATCGAATCCACAGGGACCTACGTTGTCGAATACTAAATAGATGATTTCTTACTATCTAGGCTAATCGAAGTAATGAGAATAGAAACTGGAAGCTAAAAACGGAATTATCAGAGAAAAAAGCTGGGACTAGAGTTTCGTTCACTTTAACTTTTATGAGCTCGATATGAATGAGGATTTCGTTAGTTTAAATTTATCATGATGAAGATGTAATTTACAAAAAAAAGAGTTGGTTCACTTTCGCGCAAACAACCGTACAGGGATTTATCCTTGCTTTCGCGCAAGATTCTTCCCAATGCTGAAGATAAGTAAATCATCAAACAATGAATTCAAGGATCACTTTCGTGCATCCGAATTCAATGTTGATAATCTCTAGTGGAGATTTGAGGATCACTTTCGTGCATCCGGATCTCAACACTAGTTTTACTCATGGATTTCCAACGTTCTGATCCTTGCTTTCGCACAAGATCTCCACGTTTGACAAATAGACTCGATCTATAGTTTCATGTTATAATTATTGCAATTAATCTACTAGAACAGATCAAATTAGATCTAACCTAAGGAAGGGATCTTAACATGCAATTCTAGGGTTCCAAATTCTCAAGCAATTACCTTTCGGTCAATAGCGAAAATTCTAAGAACATAATTAGTAACATGGATCTATAGAGAGTCTAAGCACACTTATCACAAGAGCAAAATCATCATGCTAGGATTAAACGCAACGAAATAGTGAGAAAGAAGTTATCTAATCATTAAAAATCAAGTGAACTACCCCCCCCCCCCCCATGTCCCAAGAGTAATTTAAGCTAGAATGGTGAAGGAAATACAATATTCCATAATTTCATAAAATTAAAAATCAACAAAAGGAAGTGTTTTTAGAAAATAAGGCACGACTGTGAAGTATTTCACAGCCGTATTTTGCAAAAGAAGGCGTGAACAGTGATGGCGATCCTTCTTTCTCTGATTTCTCCTCCAATTTGTCTCCTTTTGATCTGAAACTTCTGGCACGTCGTCTTCTTCACCGGGTGATGCTTCAGTAGAAGACTCACGGCCGGAGATCGTCTGGATCGAGCGCGGTGGCGAAACCCTAGGAGGTGGTGTGTACTCCGAATTCTCCCTCAACAGTTAACCAAGTTTGGGGCTTTTGGTGTCTGGCTAATCCTCCCCTCCAAAGCTCCTCTTTTGCTTCTTACGGCTTTGAATATAAAGCCCTGGATTGCCTGCAAGAATCTCCGCAAAGATCGGGTGTGAAGATTGACTAGGGAATCGCGTTCAAACACCGAAATACGACAGCGTAATATCTTACGGCACTGCCGTAAAATTCATCGATCGTTTTGTTCTGAAATTGCTGGAAATTACGGCACCGTAATTTTGTTTATGGCAGTGCCGTAAAATCGGCTGAACTCTCTGGTCGGATTCGTCGAGGAAATACGGCCCGTGTAATTCTTTACGGCAGTGTGGTAATTTCATGGCAACTTTCTGTTCTGAAGATGCTTCAAAATACGGCCCGTAAACTACGTTACGGCAGTGCTGTAATTTCGGCAAAAGTCTCTGTTCAGAAAGTGCCCGAAAATACGGCCGTGTAAATCCTTACGGCAGTGCCGTATTTTCACGAAAACCTTCTGTTTGGAAAATCACTAAAATACGGTCGTGATCTCGATAATATGGTAGTTATGAAAATACGATACTGTAAAATCCCTTACGGCACTGCCTTATTTTGAGCTCCTTGCCTCAATTTGCATGAACTTTCTTGCATGACTTCTTCTTGATGATGAGAACTCTTCCATATATTTGATTTTGCTTGAAAACGCCTAAAATAGTGCCTTTTTGCCCTAAAAACATGAAAAACCAAAATAGAAGTAGACTTTGCAATAATCGATAAATTTAGTATGAAAACAAGTAAAATATCTTCAATATAGCATGAAAAGATATCAAAAAATGATACAAAATATACTATATATTTCGGTGTCATCAAAATAAATAAGGCTCAAACTTTGCTTGTCCTCAAGCAAAAATCAAAATTTGAAATCAAAGTTTGATTAAAAGAGTAACCTTTTCATGCTCAATAAATTTCTAAAATACAACTCATCAATGAAAAGTTATATCAATTGATTTATAAAATTTCAAATAAACATATTATTCTTAGAACTCAACCCTCTAGATCCATAATTCAATCAAATAAAACTTCGCAACATGTACAATAAATAGAATTTTCAATCTCATGATTTCACCCAATTTTTAGTTCGAATCTATCATGCTTTTGTTTACAAGAATAAGGTTTCCAAGATCTTTTTCCACTCATATCAAATTTTTTTTTTTGGCATCATTCACATTCTCTAACTCGATTGCCACGTTTTTTTTCTGGTGGCGAGATTGGAGTGCACGGATCACATAATCAATGCAATGTAACTCATATCCTCTCATTTGAAAAGAATTTACTAAGGACAGCGGAGTTTATGTGAAATGATTTCTCTCATGGCATGTACCCGCATAGATACATACTTTCTCAGTTTATTGCTTCAACCCATGACCTTCGGTACCACTGCGCTTTCCCACAGTGCTAAGTAGGGGAGTCCTCACCTTTATTTTGTGGATCTTGGATTCTTATTTCCCAACAAATAACATGCATAGACTAAACATCTGCTAGGTTGATCAATTGATCTCAATTCATAAATCATACTTATATACTCATTTTATTCAAAGGAAAAGTTTCACTTTTAGTTTTTATTCTTCAAACAATACATCCATCTAAAATTTAATGCATCAACTAATTTCATGTTTCAATAGACAAATATGTATTGAAGAAATAAATCTAACATGATGGGGTTATATCTCTAATCATGGATTTGAGTTCGTTCATCATCAAAAATCATCAATCACATCTCAAAACATGACCACATATCACATTAATCACAATATTTTTATGTAGATGGAGTAGTGGTGGTAGACACAAAAATAAGAGTCAATGATGAAATCTAAAAGGTGAATGGAAGGGGATACTTACAAAATTCTGTCACCCCTATGAGTCGAGTCTTCTTCCTCTCCATGCTTCTTCTTAAAGATAAAAATTTATGCTAAGGTTAAACTAAGATAAAAGTAAATTAAAGGAAGTGAACTAAAGTTAGAAAGCTTGGTTTGCCTCCCAAGAAGCGCTAATTTAAAGGTCTTTAGCTTGACCCTTTAACACTCAGATTTGATAGTGGTTCATCCAAATTAAAACTCTCTGTTTCTTTAACGCGCTCTTCTTGATAATAGTGTTCAAGTCTCTGACCATTAACCTTGAATTCTCCTGTTTCTTCACTCATATATCCACGGCTCCATAAGGATAGGCTTTCTTTACCTGAAAAGGCCCAGACTATCGAGACTTAAGTTTTCCAGGAAAAAGTCTCAATCTAGAATTGAATAAAAGAACAAAGTCACTTGTTTGGAAATCCCTTCTAAAAATATGCCGATCACGCCATCTTTTGGTTCTTTCCTTATAAATTTTTGCATTTTCATAAGCTGAAATTCTGATCTCCTCCAACTCATTCAACTGCAATCTTCTTTTTTCTCCCGCATTCTTTAAATCAAAGTTTAATGCTTTGATTGCCCAGAATGCCTTATGTTCGAGTTCTACAGGGAGATGACAAGATTTTCCATAAACTAATTGATAAGGAGACATCCCAATTGGTGTTTTGAAAGCTGTCCTGCATGCCCACAATGCATCATCAAGTTTGAATGCCCAATCTTTCCTTGCGCGTGAAACTGTCTTCTCCAAAATCCCTTTTATTTCTCTATTTGATATTTCAACTTGTCCACTTGTTTGAGGATGATAAGGTGTCGACACTTTATGATTCACCCCATATTTTTTTAGTAAGGCAGAAAACTTGTGTTCTATGAAATGCGAGCCTCCATCACTAATCACAACTCGTGGGGTCCCAAACCTTGGAAAGATAATTTTTTTGAATAATTTGACAACAACTCTGGAATCATTAGTTGGGGATGCATTAGCTTCAACCCATTTTAAAACATAATCTACCGCTACAAGAATATATTTGTTACCTACAGAAGATGGAAAAAGTCTCATGAAGTCAATTCCCCAAACATCAAATATCTCAACCTCAAGAATATTAGACAGCGGCATCTCATATCTTTTGTTAATGTTACCTATCCTCTGTCACCTATCACAGGATAAAACAAGCTTTCTAGCATCTTTAAATATTGTGGGCCAATAAAATCCTTATTGCAACACTTTGAAGGCAGCCTTCTCAGCACTGGCATCACACATGAGTTCAAAGGGTAAGTTCCAATATGGGGGTTGAATGATGGGTGCTAAAACCAAGGCTTTCTTTAACTCCTGAAAAGCAAACAGACATTTCTTATCAAAACAGAATTTGGCATCTTTACAAAGTAAATCAGTTAAAGGTTTAGCAAGTTTAGAGAAGTCCCTGATGAATCTTCTGTAAAACCCTGCATGTACCAAAAAACTCCTAATCTCCTTGACAGTGGTGGGTGGTGCTAGCTTCTCAATCACTTTTATCTTGGCCTTGTCCACTTCAATCCCTCTCTCTGTAACAAGATGGCCTAAAACTATCCCTTGTCTAACCATAAAGTGACACTTTTCCCAATTCAAGACAAGGTTAGTCTCTTCGCATCTCTGTAAGACTCTAGAGAGATTAGCTAAGCAGTCATCAAAAGTGAAACCATAGACAAAGAAATCATCCATAAAAACATCCATGAAGTCTTCAATAAATTCAGAAAAAATTGCCATCATACACCTTTGAAAAGTTGCAGGTGCATTGCATAAACCAAAGGACATTTTTCTATAAGCAAAAGTACCATATGGACATGTAAAAGTGGTTTTATCCTGATCGTCAGGATGAATAGGAATTTGAAAAAAATCCAGAATACCCATCAAGAAAACAAAAGTGAGAGTGTTTGGCAAGTCTTTCCACCATTTGATCAATGAAAGGTAACGGAAAATGATCTTTCCTAGTGGCAACATTTAATTTTCTATATTCAATACACATACGCCAACTAGTGACATTTCTAACAGGTATTAATTCATTATCCTTATTTTTCATTACAATGACACCTCCCTTCTTTGGAACATAGTGTATAGGACTCAACCACTTACTATCTGAGATAGGGTAGATAATACATGCATCTAGCAATTTTAGTACTTCCTTCTTCAGCACTTCCTCCATGGACGGGTTGAGCCTTCTCTGAAAATCTACATGCGGTTTGTGCTCATCCTCCATGTGAATCTTGTGCATACAAAAAGAAGGATTAATCCCTTTTAAGTCATCAATGGAATACCCAATTATCTTCCTATGAATTCTTGACTCCTTCAAGAGTAGATCAGTTTCCCTAGCATCTAATTTAGCATCCACAATCACAGGGTAGGTGGAGTTAGGACCAAGAAATTCATATCTAAGATTATCAGGTAAATCTTTCAACTCAACTTTAGGGATCTTTTCACTTTCATTATCAAAAGTAGCACAATCTAAAATATCATGTTTTTCATCATTGAATTCATCAGAATCATTCTAAAAAATAGAATTATCAATTTTTTCACAATAATTTCTCAAAATATCAGAAAAATAATCAGAAGATGAAACATCAGCATAAGAATCATCAAACAAACAACTAACATCATAAACTGTGTCATCAATGGCATGAATAGTAGTACAACAAGAACTGGCATATGCAGGTTTTTTCAATGAATTATTCAAATCAAACTCAATCTTATCATTGCCAATTCTTAAAGCAAGTTTACCGTTCCGCACATCAAATAGGGCTCCAGCAGTGGCTAAGAATGGCCTACCCAAAATAATAGGAATCTTGGCATCCTCTTCCATTTCAAGTACCACAAAATCAGCAGGTATGAAGTACTTACCAACTTGAATAGGAACATCCTCTAGAATACCTACTGGATATTTTACTGATCGATCGGCGAGCTGCAAAGAAATTACAGTCGGCTTAGGAGATCCCATGTCCAATTTCCTGCACACAGATAAAGGCATGAGACTTACACAAGCCCCTAGATCACATAAGGCTCGATCGAAAGCCATACTACCAATAAAACATGGGATAGAAAAGCTACTTGGATCATTCAATTTTGGTGGCAACCTGTTTTGAATAACAACACTACATTCTTCAGTTAAAGCCACAGTACCATAGTTCTCTATCTTTATTTTGTTAGACAAGATTTCTTTCAAAAATTTAGCATATATGGGCATTTGAGATAAAGCTTCAGTAAAAGGTATGTTAATGTAAAGCTTTTTCAAAACATCAAGAAATTTCCCAAATTGCTTATCTAACATTTCCTACACTAACCTTTGGGGAAAAGGTACTGGTGGTCTATAAGGAGGAGGTAGATTAGTTTTAGAATCATCTTCTGTACATGGCACATCCCCTTTTGGTTTACTTTCCTTTTGAGGTGTTAAACTAGGTAGGGTTTGTTTATGTTCAGAAGATTTTTCTAACTCTAATTCCTCATCATGATCATTAATAGATTCTTTCCCCTTAAGTTCTCTTAATTGTCTCCCACTTCTAGTGATAATGGCATTGCAATGTTCCCCAGAGTTTAATCTAGACATTTGTTCTTCTAGAACTTTATTGTGAGCCACTAAGGATTCTAGTTGAGAAGCAAGGTGACTAATAGTTTCTTCAAGATCCTCGAATTTTTTTGTGTTTTGAATTTGCAATGATTTAATTTGGCTTGCTGAAAGTTTCTCTACCATGGGTTGACTAACCTTTTCCGTCAAGGGTTGCTGATCCTCATTCTCATTCTTACCAAGTTGATGACAATATAACATTCCTTCATCTGGAGTCCATTGGCTATGATTCAAGGACATCTCTTCAAGCAACTTGAAAGCATCGTCAAATGTTCTACTCATCATGGTTCCCCTGCGGCAGCATCAATAATTAGACGGGTATTATAAACTAAGCTAGAATAAAATGTCTGAATTAGAAACTCATTTTTGAGGCCATGGTTAGGACACTTCCATTGTAGATCATTGAATCTCTCCCATCCATCGCGGAGTGATTCTCCGCTTTTTTGTTGAAAGTTCATGATTCGCTTCCTCAATTGGATAGTCTTGCTTGGTGGAAAATATTTCATCAGAAAAGCTTTTGATAATTGTTCCCACATTGTGAAGGTGTTGGGTCCACGAGAATGCAACCAAGATCGTGCTTGATCCGTGAGAGAAAAAGGGAATAATATCAGCTTTAGTGCATCATCAGAAACTCCATGAATTTTTATGGTATTGCAATATTCAAGAAAAATATATAAGTGTAAATAAGGATCTTCGATTGATGATCCTCCAAACTGATTTTGCTAAATCATAGTCAGGAGGGCAGGATTACTCTCAAAGTTGGTGGTCTCAATTGCAGGTTTAGCAATGCTAAAGTGTATCCCTTGAGGATTAGGGGTTGCATAGTCCCTTAGTGATCTTTGCTCAACCATTAGAAGTGAATTTCCTGCGCACACTAGAGCAAACTTATCAATTGATGTAAGTAAACAAAAAAGAATAAAAAGATAAAACATAAATGAAACCAAGTCTAGCAATAATCTCAATCTCTTTAATATTGACAAAACTAAAGTCCCCGGCAACGGCGCCAAAAACTTGTTGTGATCCACAAGTGCACGGATACTTGAAGTAATAAAGAAAGTATCGAATCCACAGGGACCTACGTTGTCGAATACTAAATAACTGATTTCTTACTATCTAGGCTATTCGAAGTAATGAGAATAGAAATTGGAAGCTAAAAATGGAATTATCAGATAGAAAAGCTGGGACTAGGATTTCGTTCACTTTAACTTTTATGAGTTAGATATGAATGAGGATTTCGTTAGTTTAAATTTATCATGATGAAGATGTAATTTACAAAAAAAAGGGTTGGTTCACTTTCGTGCAAACAACCGCACAGGGATTTATCCTTGCTTTCGCGCAAGATTCTTCCCAACGCTGAAGATAAGTAAATCATCGAACAATGAATTCAAGGATCACTTTCGTGCATCCGAATTCAATGTTGATAATCTCTAGTGGAGATTCGAGGATCACTTTCGTGCATCCGAGTCTCAATACTAGTTTTACTCATGGATTTCCAACGTTCCGATCCTTGCTTTCGCACAAGATCTCCACGTTTGACAAATAGACTCGATCTATAGGTTCATGTTATAATTATTGCAATTAATCTACTATAACAGATCAAATTAGATCTAACCTAAGGAAGGGATCTTAACATGCAATTCTAGGGTTCCAAATTCTCAAGCAATTACCTTTCGGTCAATAGCGAAAATTCTAAGAACATATTTAGTAACATGGATCTATAGAGAGTCTAAGCACAATTATCACAAGAGCAAAATCATCTTGCTAAGATTAAACGCAACGAAATAGTGAGAAAGAAGTTATCTAATCATTAAAAATCAAGTGAACTACCCCCCCCCCCCCATGTCCCAAGAGTAATTTAAGCTAGAATGGTGAAGGAAATACAATATTCCATAATTTCAGAAAATCAAAAATCAACAAAAGGAAGAGTTTTTAGAAAATAAGGCACGGCTGTGAAGTATTTCACAACCGTATTTTGCAAAACAAGGCGTGAACAGTGATGGTGATCCTTGTTCCTCTGATTTCTCCTCCAATTTGTCTCCTTTCGATCTGAAACTTCTAGCACGTCGTCTTCTTCACCAGGTGATGCTTTAGTAGAAGACTCACAGCCGGAGATCGTCTGGATCGAGCGCGGTGGTGAAACCCTAGGAGGTGGTGTGTACTCCGAATTCTCCCTCAACAGTTAACCAAGTTTGGGGCTTTTGGTGTCTGGCTAATCCTCCCTTCCAAAGCTCCTCTTTTGCTTCTTACGGCTTTGAATATAAAGCCCTGGATTGCCTGCAAGAATCTCCGCAAAGATCAGGCGTGAAGATTGACCTGGGAATCACGTTCAAACACCGAAATACGACAGTGTAATATCTTACGGCCCTGCTGTAAAATCCATCGATCGTTCTGTTCATAAATTGCTGGAAATTATGGCACCGTAATTTTGTTTATGGCAGTGCCATAAAATCGGCTAAACTCCCTGGTCGGATTCATCAGGGAAATACGACCCGTGTAATTCTTTACGATAGTGCGGTAATTTCAGGGCAACTTTCTGTTCTGAAGATGCTTCAAAATACGGCCCGTAAACTAGGTTATGGCAGTGCCGTAATTTCGGAAAAAGTCTTTATTCAGAAAGTGCCCCAAAATATGTTCGTGTAAATCCTTACAGCGGTGTCGTATTTTCGCAAAAACGTTCTGTTTGAAAAATCACCAAAAAATACGGCGATGATCTCAATAATATGGTAGCCGTGAAAAATACGGTACCATAAAATCCCTTATGGCACTGCCGTATTTTGAGTTCCTTGCCTCGATGTGCATGAAATTTCTTGGGTGACTTCTTCTTGATGATGAGAACTCTTCCATATATTTGATTTTGCTTGAAAACGCCTAAAATAGTGTCTTTTTGCCTAAAAAATATGAAGAACCAAAATAGAAGTAGACTTTGCAATAATCGATAAATTTAGTATGGAAACAAGTAAAAGATCTTCAATCTAGCATGAAACGATATCTAAAAATGATACAAAATACACTATATATTTTGGTGTCATCAATTTCCCAGGTGATTCAGACCAGAGAACTCAACCAATTTTACGGCACAGCCGTAAACTATTTTAGGGTACTATATTTTGGGCAATTTTTTATCAGAAACTTGTGAAGAAATTATGGCACTACCGTAATTTATTTTACAGTACCGTAATTGTAGTGAAAAACATGATTTTTTCCGCTCCGAAAATTGTGAAGTCCATAACTTTGGATCTAGAACTCCATATCAAGATCCGAAAGATGTTCCAGACTCGTATTTAAGAGGAGAAGACGCACAAAGTAAAAGCACCAATTTTTATCCAGATTTGAGGGAGCAATCAACAGAGAGGTGGTTAGGGTTTATTCTCACACCGAGAGGTGTAGAGGGCACCTCAGGCCACGATTTTCATGCTGAAGATTTGCCTAGAGGAGAGGAAGACACCACAAAAGTTTCAAAGCGTTTGGAGTCCGATCGGAGGAGGAATCAACCAAACAACGGTGATAGCGCTGTTCATCGAAGAAAATTACGGTTGTAGAGGATTTTACAGCGTGTTGAAACGTTGTTTCTCCTTTCTTTTTGTTTTCTGATCACTCTAAAACTATGATTTATTGTATCTCCTCCATCATGCAAGCTTAATACTGTTTTGGGACATGGGGTGTAATCCCCTTGACTCTTAATGATTAGATAACTCTTCTATTTTCGTCATGATAATTTTTGCTATGATAATTTTACTTTTGTGATTGATTGTTCTTAGACTCTCTATAAATCTATATTATTAATCATGTTTTTAGAGTTTTCACTATTGACTGAAAGGTAATTGCTTGGGAACTTGGAACCCTAGAATTGCATGTTAGGTTCCCTTCCTTAGGTTAGATCTAATTTGATATGTTCTAGTAGATTAATTGTCATGATAGTAATATGAATCTATGGATCGAGTCTATTTATCAAACGTGAAGATCTTGCACGAAAGTGAGGATTGGAACGTTGGAGATCCATGAGTAAAACTAGTGTTGAGGCTAGGATGCACGAAAGTGATCCTTGAGATTCCGCTAGAGATTATCAACCTTGAATTCGGATGCACGAAAGTGATCTTGAGTTCTTTGATTGATGATTTACTTATCTTTAGCATTGGGACAGATCTTGAATGAAAGCGAGGATTGGTCCCTGCATGATTGTCTGCACGAAAGTGAGATAATCCCTTTATGAAGTAAATTAGGTCTTTATCATAGCAAGATTTGATTGACGAACCTTTATTTATATCTTATCATTGAAATTAAGGTGGATGAAACCCTAGTCCCATGTTTTTCTCTCTGTTTATCTCCTTAGGATATTCTCTGCATAGTTTACTTTCATCATATTTGTCTTGCTTACCTAGTGAGAAAACATCTATTTGGTACTTAACAATAAGGTCTCTGTGGATTGATATTTTTATTACTTCGATAATTCTGTGCACTTGCGGAATCCTATCACTTCATGTCTGAACAACTTAAATTTCTTAAAGCATTCAGATTTATGTCTCATCAGATAGACATAACCATATCTATTGAAGTCATCAGTAAATGTGATGAAATAGTTGTACCCTCCTTTGTCTTGTTTACTAAATGGCCCACACACATCACTGTGTATAAGATCTAATAAACCTCTTGCCCTCTCACCGATCTTGGTGAAGGGTGCCTTTGTCATCTTCCCTAATAAACAAGGCTCACAAGTATCAAATTCCTCCAAGGAACTTAAATCTAACAACCCATTTGCATTGATATGTTAGATGCGATTCTTGTTTATATGGTCTAATCGACAATGCCATAGGAAAACACCAACTAAACCACTCAGTTTAATGATTTTATTATTTATGTTACAAATAGAACTATCCATGTCCAAGACATATAACCCATTGCACAAAGTACCCTTCCCATAAAACATGTTTGCAAATGAGAAAGAACAAGAGTTCTCCTTTATTTCAAAGTTAAATCCTTTCCTTGCCAAGCAAGGAATGGATACAATGTTATTAGTAAGTGAAGGTACATAATAGCAATGATCTAGTTCTAATTGAAGTCTAGAAGGCAGGGAGAGAATCAAAACTCTTACAGAAACAGCAAGAACTTGTGTCCCATTTCCAACCCGTAGATCAATCTCTCTAGGCCGCACCGATCTATTTTCCTTGAGCCCCTGCATATTTGTACAAATATGAGCTCCATATCTGGTATCAAATACCCATGACATTGAAGTAGAAAGGTTGACATCAATAACATAAATACCTGAGCTAGAAGCTAAGGCCAAGCCTTTCTTCTCCTCATTCTGAAGTTGGTTGTAGTCCCTCCTCTAGTGACCCTGCTCTCCACAGTGGAAGCACCTCTGTTACTTTGGCTTATTCGCCTTTTTCTTCAGTGCCTTGGTAGGACTTTTGGCACTGTGTTTAGCACGTGCCTTACCCTACTTCTTCATCTTTTTGGTCGTAGGGACCAAAAGAACAAAATTGGGTTTGGTCTTACCCATCTCACGCTCGGCTGTTTGGAGCATATTCAGTAGTTCCTCCCTTGTGCAATCAATCTGGTTCATGTTAAAATTTTTTATAAACAGACTGAAGCTAGGGGACAGGGACTGCATTATAAGATCCACAACTAGCTCGTTATCTATGGTGTGTCCTAGTAGTCTCTTGAGATGATCCACATTCCCAATCAGCTTGAGAACGTGGGGTCTCACTGAAAGTCCCCTATAACTAAGGGGAGGCGAAACCCTATAGGCGCATATGGAGGTTAAGATGCAGCGGAAAGGGGTTTCTACGATCTTTGCATGCGTTATGATCAACTTATAAAACTCTGCATGAATGAAAAACGATTCATACCATAGCCATTTCTAGATCGCGTCTTGGAAGCAAAAGATGCACGCGCCTCTTCTCCAAAGTCTCGCACACAAGATGAAGATGCGCTCCTTCCTTGGTGCTCCTTGTGCTAGCAAGGATCGTCCAAGGTGTCTTGATCGCTTGTAGGGAAGAGAGAGTTCTTTCTTGCTTGGCGTCTTTTTCTCCTTGTCGTCCACACGAAATTATGTTCTCTCGTCAAAAACTAGAGCGAGCGACAAACCAAGAGGAGAGGCGTGAATAGAGGCTATCGTGAGGCATGGCCACGATTAGAAGAAGTGCTATATAAAAATAGCAAGTCACTTCTCAAGTTGCGATCATGAGTTTA
>JANTFE010011811.1:56612-67038 GCA_027562315.1 Costus pulverulentus | reverse complement strand
CGATTCTCTTTCCGAGGCTAGCACCAAGCGTGGAAGGGAGCAACGATCAAGGAGTCGACGCGTGGATACTTGTAGAGGGCGAACACTTGGGCGCCTTCAGCATGGCTTTGACATGTAGACAAGCAAAAGAGGTACAACTCTATCACATCCTTGTGTGTACTCACTCGCATGGATCCTTGGGACCGGAATGTGTTTCGGGTGTAATGCTTCTTCCGCTGCGTCCTGGGACTGCAAAATTTTAAATTACACCCGGCATTCCCTAACAAGCACCCCGAGCAACAAAGACTTTGTTCTCGGTAGGGACATAGAAGTAGTATCCTTTAGTTTCCCTAGGATACCCACAAACACACATTTATCAGATCTAGGTTCTAGCTCTTTAGAATCCTGACATTTGACATATGCCTCACATCCCCAGTTCCTGATAAAAGAGAGGTTAGGGCGTCTCCCACTCCATACCTCTTATGGTACCTTAGAGACACTCTTAGATGGAATGTTATTCAGAATAAGAGAAGCAATCTCAAGTGCAAAACCCCAAAATGAGGGAGGTAGAGTTGCATGACTCATCATAGACCGAACCATGTCCAAAAAGGTTCGATTTCTTCTCTTAGACCCACCATCGCATTGAGGTGTTCCAGGAGGAGAGAGTTGGGTTATTATCCCACACTCTCTAAGATAGTAACATAACTCAGCGCTTAGGTACTCTCCATCATGATCTTCTCTCAAAGGAATCAGATTTATGTCTCATTAGATAGACATATCCATATCTATTGAAGTCATCAGTAAATGTGATGCATTAGTTATACCCTCCTCTGGCTTGTTTACTGAAAGGCCCACACACATCGCTGTGTATGAGATCCAATAAACCTCCTGCCCTCTCACTAGTCTTGGTGAAGGTCACCTTTGTCATCTTCCCTAATAAACAAGGCTCATAAGTGTCAAATTCCTCCAAGCAACTTGAATCTGACAACTCATTTGCATGGAGTTGTTGAATACGATTATTGTTTATATGGGCTAATCGACAATGCCATAGGAAAGCACCAACTGAACCACTCAGTTTGATCCTCTTGCTATTTATGTTACAAATAGAACTATCCATGTCCAAGACATATAACCCATTGCACAATGTAGCCTTCCCATAAAACATGTTTGCAACTAAAAAAGAACAAGAGTTCTCCTTTATTTCAAACTTAAATCCTTTCTTGATCCAGAAGGTACATAATAGCAAGGAATTGATACAATGTTTTTAGTAAGTGAAGGTACATAATAGCAATGATCTAGTTCTAGTTGAAGTCCAAAAGGCAGGGAGAGAGTCAAAATTCTCACAGCAACAGCAGCAAATTGTGCCCTATTTTCAACCCGTAGGTCAATCTCTCAAGGCCGCACAGATCTACTTTTCTTGAGCCCCTGCATATTTGTACAAATATGAGCACCACATGCGGTATCCAATACCCATGACGTAGAAGTAGAAAGGTTGACTTTAGGAACATAGATACTTGAGCTAGAAGCTAAGGCCAAGCCTTTCTTCTCCTCATTCTGAAGTTGCTCGCAGTCACTCCTCCAGTGACCTTGCTCGCCACAGTGGAAGCACCTATGTTCCTTTGACTTCTTTGCCTTTTTCTTCAGTGCTTTGGTAGGACCTTTGGCATTGCCCTTGGCACGTGCCTTACCCTTTTTCTTCATCTTCTTGGCCGTAGGGACTAGAAGAATAGAATTGGGTTTGGTCTTACCCATTTCACGCTCGGCTGTTTGGAGCATATTCAACAGTTCCTCTCGAGTGCAGTCAATCTGGTTCATGTTGAAATTAATAATAAACGGACTGAAGCTAGGGGGCAGGGACTACAGAATAAAATCCACAACCAGCTCATTATCTATGGTGTGTCCTAGTCTTTTGAGATTATCCACGTTCCCAATCAACTTAAGCACATGGGGTCTCATTGGTGCACCGTCAGATAACTTATACCGAAAGATTGCTTTAGCAGTGCCATATCTCTCTATCCTGGTCTGAGCTTCGAACATCTATTTCAGATGAGTTATCATCTGAAAAGCGTCCCACTCCTCATATTGCACCTGAAGTTCAGGTGCCATTGTGCCAAGCATGAGACATGCCACTTCCAAAGAGTCATCTTGATGCTTTCTAAAGCATCCCTTTCTGCCGCTTGGGAATTAGGGGCAGGAGTCACAAGAAGAGACTGCTCAAGGATATATAGCTTCTTCTCGAGCTTAAGGGCGATCCTCAACTTCCGATGCCATTCCATGAAGTTGGTTCCAACCAACTTGTCCTTCTCAATAAGGGATCGCAGTGTCAATCCACTAGTGTTCATAGCCATTGTTCTACAACAACCAAGAAACAACAGATAAGTACTACTTCAAATCATTTAAACTGGACTTATTTTAAATGATTATGGCTCTTGCTATTTTAATTGAATTGACAACCCACAAAGTCAGTTGGGAAATCTGATATTTCCTAGTTAGATGGGATCCTTATTCCACATGAGGCTTCGCATCCCACGAGGGTGGGGTGAGATGCACAAAGTGGCCCATGCTTCTTAAGGTGGTCACGCCGGCCGATTGCACTTGGCAACTCCCCTTATTGAGATAGTCTAGGCATTTCATGTCCAGCGAGAGCTGGATACGGTATGAAACCCTAACCTCTCAACGATGCCTCTAGAGTTCCACCATATGCCCAGCACATGTGGAAATCTAGTCAAGTCCATTCCTAACTGTTACGCCTAGGGCCAACGAGTTTCCTTGCGAAGGCACGTCTAGGTTAAAACTGGACTGGGGAAACCATTGTCATCTCACACCTTCTAAAGATAAGTGGGTGTGTCCCACGAGGGTGGGAAATAGTTCACAACACCACTGATCGATATTTTGATAAGGGCTACGCATTAGAAGGCTACTAGAGTTGATATTTTGATTGAGGGTTTTTGAGGTCTCATCATCTTAGTTTTATCTTATGTCTAACATTACATGCATACAATCCTATAGTGATAACATAACGATAAAACATCACAGGCATGCTTTAGTAAAGAAGGAAAGCAGTAAAGGGATGATGTGATCATGGCCCATTCAAAACATTGAACCAACCCATGCCAAAAGAGGTTCAACTCTTGACCTAGGACATAAGCCCCTAAAACTAGACTTAGCCTAGCCGACCTCTAGCTTGATCTTCAATGTTGGCTCCAAGGTCTACCACACCATGGTTTAGCTCTCAAACCCTAGAGGTACCTCTAGGGAAACCCTAGAAGCACCCACAAAGGTTCGGCCAATGCCATGGGTCTTCTTAAGGTGTGCCACCAAGGTTGATGCTTGGTGCGCCACCAAGGTTGATGCTTGTTGCGCCACCAAGGTTGATGCTTGTTGCGCCATTAGCAAGATGCGCAGCCAAGCAAACATGCGCCAAGACATCTTGTAGGATTCATCCCCAATCTTGATCTTGAATTTTACAAAATAAAAGAGAAAGAAAGGAGGCACGCAGGCCTCACAAGAGTACAACACAGGCATGAAAAGGGGCTTGACAAATGATCACAACATCATGCACAAACAAGGTACTTAATCATGCAGTTCTATATGCTCATGAAAAACATGAAATCTGAAATTTTAATTTCTCATAAAACAAGTTTCTTTTCCTCATCTTCTTATCACAAATCTTTTGGTTATTTACAATTAAGTTTCATGATGATTTTATAGACCCTATTAGCTCGCAATTTTGTCAGATCAAGAGACCCGGCTAGTCCGAAGACACAATGCCCGTCCTACTTGACAATTCTACGTGCGCTTTTGATCTTAAATCAATCACAAAAATAATCCAAAAATCCAAAAGAAATTGAAAAGAGGATAGGAATAAGAAACCAACAATTTTTTTTCTTAAGAAAAACATGCGCCATATACATATGCAATTTGTGGAAAATTGAAATATGGCATGTGAGCATAGAGAAAAGCATAGAAACATCGTTCGAAGCTCGCAAATCGCTCTGATACCACAATTAGGAAACCCCGGGGATATTTTACAAATTTTTCATCAGACATTACAATTACACAGCGGAATAATATCCCTGAAAGTGAAGATCGTCTTACAAGGGAGTCAACACGATGCGAGGAGATAGTACCTAGAGCAAGTAGAGGCCGATGTCGAGGTAGGTGCCCAAGCGTTTGGCCTCTGCAGTCTCACACACACGGATTCCTCGAGTCTTGTTCTTCCACGCCCAGTGCTAGCCTTGGGAAGAAAATCCACGCCAAGGGAGAGTCTCTTGATAACTTGCGCCAACCACCAAGGGAGGATGCGCCAAGGGAAGAAGAGGAAGAGAGAATGCTGCAAGCCTTCTTGTTCTTTTGTACTTAGAAGCCCCAGAAGTTCCTGAATTCCTTATTACTGTTCATCTTTGAATTTCTTGATTTTGCTGTAACACAGCCGACTACATCTCTGTTGAAGGAGATTGGAGTCATCTTCCTTATAGACCCCAATTATCCCTATTAGTAGCTTTGTCTATCTTTGTGGAAATGGTGAATACTAGGAGTAGGGCTAGGAATGATATCACTGAAGGTGGGAATTCCTCCCATAATGAAATTGTTAAAATGCGAAATGAAATCATACAACGTTTGGCCAGAGTAGAAGAAAATCAACGAAACACTAGTCAAAGACCACCCACCCCTCATGCTGAACTCGACCGAACACAACACGAATCACCTAGGGGAACACAAGAAAACTCGTGGGGAGAGGGCCCTAGTCGAATCGAACATAGACAAGGTAGGGCTGATCCCAGGCATGATTACTATCAACATAACCCTAGAGTCCCCAACCTTAATGATTTAGAGGAACCTTATAAGCACCGTGAGGAAGAGGATATCTTCAGAACTTTGAGGATGACTCCCCCACTATTTGACGGAAACACTGATACACATGGCTACGAGGAATGGGAGACCCTTGTGGAACAATACTTTGAATGCCAATCCATATCGGATAGGAACAAGGTAAATTATGCCCATTTCCTGCTTCATGGGACTGCCTTAGTGTATTGGATTGGATTAGAAAAATAGATAGAATGGAGAGGCCTGGCCCCTATAACGAGTTGGGAGACCATGAAAAATAGGCTCGGTGAAAAGTATGTGTCCCCTCACTATAGACAATGGACCTATGACTAGTTGACTAGACTAACTCAAGGAAATGACACGGTAATGGAATACACCAACAAATTTGACAACCTCCTAATTAGGCGTAGCATAGAAGAAGAACCATGGGTCACCATTAACATGTATAAGGCTGGACTTAGCCCCGAGATTAGGAGGGCCTTAGTGTACCGACCCACTGATAGTAATGGAAAGGTTTGCAAGATAGTAGTACATAGTGGGAGTAGTTTAAATGTCATCTGATGACATGAAAATCTATAGTATATTTTGTGTCATTTCATGAGTATTTTTGTGTCATATTCATGTTCAATTACTTATTTTTATGCCTTTTGTAATCAATTATTGTGGAATCTACAAATTTCCTAATTTTTGATTATTTTTAGGAAAAAAGACACTATTTTTAGGCATTTGCAAGCAAATTCAGATGCATGGATGAATTCCCACCATCAAGAGAAGATTACATGTAAAATTTCACGCAAATTAGAGCTTCAGACCAAATTACGGCACTATTGTAATCTTAATTATGGTATCATGCTTTCACTGCACTTATAGAACAAACCACGGTACTGCCGTAATTTTCGAGTGCTGCCGTATTTTGAGACAATTTTGAACAGAAAGTTTCACAAGAATTATGGCACTACCGTAATGGATTTCATGCGCCGTAATCTAGGCTCAATTTCATACAGAAAGTTTGATGGATTTTACGGTACTGCCGTGACCAAAATCATGGAACATATTTCTAATCGATTTTTCACCCGAGAGATTTGATGAAAATACGGCACTACCGTAATGGATTTCATGGTACCATAATTCCAGATGATTTCTGTATCGAGAACTTCTACTGGGATTACGGTACTATCGTAACCATTTTCACTACTGTAATTACAACCCAGATTTGCAATTTTCACTGTCAATTTGAAGCCCGATTTTTGTGGAGATGATTGCGAGCAATCCAGGCCACTAAATTCAGATCTGTAAGAAGGAGAAAAAGAGTTTTTATAGAGGAGAATACACACAGACCGAAAGCCCTAATTTTCGTCTACTTTCCAAGGAGAAATCGAGTTTTCCACCATCGCTCTAGGTTTCATCGCCGGGACACGTACAACGCATCTTCGGCCATGAAATTTGAGGGGAAGCTGCGCATAGAGTAGGAGAAGATAGTCCAGAAGTTTCAGAGCAAAAGGAGATCGATTGGAGGAGGAATAAACGAAAGACTCATTGCCTGCACTATTCATCGAGCAAATTACGGCTGTAATTTCTATTACAGTCGTGCTGTAAAGTTGTTTTCCCTTTTCTCCTCGATTTTTGATCCTCTGATACTATGGATTATTGTAATCTTACTACCATGCTAGCTTAAACTTCCTTTGGGACATGGGGAAGTAATTCCCTTTGATTTCTTATTGACTAGATGAATCTTTCATTATTTCGTCAAGTATAATTTTAGTATGATAATTCTGCTTCTGTGATGATTGCTCTTTAATTCTCCATAGATTCATATTATCAAGTATGTTTTAGAGTTTTCGCAATAAGGACTAAAAGGTGATTTGCTTGAGAACTTGGAACCCTAAAATTGAATGTTAGGAACTCATCGTAAGAAATTAGGTTTGTTCTTATTTCTTAATTTTAGAAGTTTAATGTCATGATTGATAATCTGATCTAGGATTGAGTTAATGAAACAAATATGACGATATTGCAAGAAATTGAATATTAGATTGTTGGAGAACCTTAAGCAGAACCTGTGTTGAGATTCTGATGCACGAAAGTGATCCTTGAGTTTCCACTTGAGATTATTAACTTAGAATTCGGATGCATGAAAGTGATCCTTGAGTTCTTTGTTGATGATTCACTTTTATTTAACAATCGAATAGATCCTGCACGAAAGTGAGGATTGGTTCTTGTAAATTGTCTGCGCGAAAGCAAGATGATTTCTTTATTAAGTGAATTATATCTTTATCATAATAAAATTAGACTAACGAACTTCTATTATATCTAGTCATGGAAATTAAAACCCTAGTCCCAATTTCTCTTTCTAATATCTTCGTGTAGCCTTCGATAGTTTACTTTCATATTTCCGATTGCCTAGCTAGTAAGAAATTAATTATTCAATACTTGTCAAATGACGTCTCTATGGTTCGATATCTTTTTATTACTTCGAGTATCTGTGCACCTGCGGACAAAACAAGTTTTTGGCGCTGTTGCTGGGGACCTTGGTTTTTGTCAATATTGAAGATATTGAAAGTATTGCTAGACTAGGTTTTGTTTATTTCCTATTTATGTTCTATCTTTCTAATTTTTTTCTATTTACTTGAGTTATTTGATCTATCTGTTTTAGACTGTATAGGAAATTTATATCTGATGGTGGGCCAAAGATCACTTAGGGACTATGCAGCCCCTAACCCACAGGAGCTACACTTTATCATCGCCAGACCAGCTATTGAAGCTAATAGTTTTGAGATCAATCCTATTTTCTTGTTTATGATCCAGCATAATCAGTTTGGAGGATCACCAATTGAAGATCCTTATCAACATTTATATCTTTTTCTTGAATATTATGACAGCATTAAAATTAATGGAGTTTCTGATGATGCATTAAAACTAAGATTGTTTCCATTTTCTCTCAGGGACCGAGCGCGTTCTTGGCTACATTCTCGACCGACCGGTACCTTCACCACATAGGAACAACTATCAAATGCTTTCTTGACGAAGTACTTTTCACCCAGCAAAACCATCCAGTTGAGAAACCAAATTACAAGCTTTACATAGAGGGATGGCGAGACTTTCAATGAGGCATTGTGGCGGTTCAACGAATTACAATGGAAGTGTCCTCACCATAGCCTTGAAGATTGGAATTTAATTCATACATTTTATAACGGCTTACTTTATAATACCCGTCTAACTGTTGATGCTGCCACAGGAGGAGCCCTCATGAGCAAAACAATCGAAGATGCTTCTACCCTACTTGAGGAGATGGCCCTGAATCTTAACCAGTGGGCTCCTAAAGAAGGAATGCTATATTGTCATCAAAATGGTAAGAATGAGAATGAGGGATGGTGAACCTTGACTGAAGAGGTAAATTCTTTTAGTGTAGAGTACATGCCTGAAAAGTTTATGGCTAATCAAAATCAATTAATGACAAATCGAAAGAAAGAGATTGAAGATCTTAAGGGATTGGTCAGTCATCTTACCTCTCAAGTAGGATCCTTAGCTGCTTACAATAAAACTCTAGAAGATCAAATACCTGAATTGGACCCTAGGGAACACTGTAATTCTATCATTACTAGGAGTGGAAGGCAATTATATGAACCAAAACGGAGAGTTGAAGATAAAGAAAAAGAGCCTAATGATAAACATGATCATGAATTAGACTTAGAAAAATTTTCTGAGCATGAGTAGTCCCAAACTAGTTTGTCATCTCACCAAGGTGATGAACCTAAAGGTGATGTGTCATGTCAAAATGATATTTCTAAACCTAATTCTCCTTCACCATACATTCCATTTACTGAAGCTTTATCTCAAATGCCCACATATGCTAAATTTTTTAAAGAAATTTCGTCTAATAAAAGAAAGATAGAGGACTATGGTACTGTGGCTTTTACTGAAGAATGTAGTGCTATTATCCAAAACAAGTTGCCACCAAAATTAAAAGATCCAGGTAGTTTCTCTATACCTTATTTTATTGGGAGCATGACTTTTCACCGAGCCTTATATGATTTGGGTGCTAGTGTGAGTCTAATGCTATTGTCTATTTGCAGGAAATTGGACATGAGAGAGTTTATACCAACTACGATATCTTTGCAGCTCGTCGATCATTCAGTTAAGTATCTTGTAGGCATTCTTAAAGATGCGCCTATCCAAGTAGGTAAATATTTCATTCCAGCAGACTTTGTAGTCCTTGAGATGGAGGAAGATGCAAGAATCCCAATCATACTTGGTAGACCGTTCTTAGCCACAGTAGGAGCACTCAGTGATGTAAAGAATGGTAAGCTTACACTTAACATTGAGGATGAAAGAATTGAGTATGACTTGAATGAGGCCATGAAGAACCCATCGAATTCTGGATCTTGTTGTAGTATACATGCTGAAGTTGACACTATCTCTGATCTTAATGATTTGTTTGTTGAAACCTCTGAATATGATTCTGATTTAGATTCTACTCTTGATTCTAAGGTAGAGACCAATTCTGAAATTGATGAATTATTAGACTGCAGTGCTTGTGATAATGAAAAGAGTAAAGAAAGGAAGGCTCCAAAAATAGAACTTAAAGCTTTACCTGATAAGCTTCGTTATGAATTTCTTTGTCCCGATTCTACTTACCCTATTATTGTTGATGCACAGCTTGGAAAAAGGGAGACATATTTGCTTCTCAAAGAATTAAGAATTCATAGAAAGGTAATTGGGTACACAATTGATGACTTAAAGGGAATTAACCCTTCTTTTTGTATGCACAGGATTTTGATGGAAGAGGAACACAAGCCACATGCAGATTTTTAAAGGAGACTTAACCCCTCTATGAAAGAAGTTGTGAAGAAGGAAGTTCTGAAATTAGTTGATGCAAGTATTATCTATCCTATCTCTGATAGTAAATGGGTAAATCTTGTACATTGTGTTCCTAAGAAAGAAGGGGTAATTGTCATAAAAAACAAAGACAATGAATTAATTCCTGTTAGAACTATTACTAATTGGCGTATGTGCATAGATTATAGAAATTTGAATGCTGCTACTAGAAAAGACCATTTTTCTTTACCTTTTATCGACTAGATGGTTGAAAGGTTTGCAAACCATTCTCACTTTTGTTTATTAGATGGGTGAAGGACCCCTTCAAGAGGGGGGCGAAACCCTAAACATGCGCATATGGAAGCTTCTTGCATGGGCGGAAATAGGGCTTCAAGAATCGCATGCATCATATATGATCAACTTGAAATTGCATATATCTTAAATCGAATCATACCATAGCCATGAGGAAGATGGCGACTTGGAAGTAGAGAATAAAATTGATCTCCTCCAAAAGGCGCGCACACAAGAAGAAGTTGGCTTTCTCCTTGTCATCCCTTGTGCTAGCAAAGGGCTTCAAGAGTCCTAATCGCTTGAAGGAGAATCCTTGGATGTCTTCTTGGCTTGCCGAATACTTCCTCTTCACTCGCTGCGATAAGACACAATCAAGAGCTCTACTTCGCCCAAGAGAGAAGCATTGAAGCAAAGGCGTTTTCTTGGCTTTTGGCGTTGAGGCGTTGAGGCTTCCAAATATGGTAAGCCATCACTCCACACGTTCACGCTTAGTGAACTAATCAAAACGCCTAAT
>JANTFE010011811.1:31292-49736 GCA_027562315.1 Costus pulverulentus | reverse complement strand
ATTAGTCCTCTTGATATGGCAAGAAGCTTGATTCTTTCCAAGCTTCATGATGCGCCAATTCAAGGAGGTTTATGGCTGAACTCTTATGGCAATTCCTTGGAGGAATTGATTAACTCTTATGGCAATTCCTTGGAGTTAATCAAGTATGTCTAAGTAACTCACAGCTGCATTATCCTAAATTAGTCCTCTTGATATGGCAAGAAGCTTGATTCTTTCCAAGCTTCATGATGCGCCAATTCAAGGAGGTTTATGGCTGAACTCTTATGGCAATTCCTTGGAGGAATTGTGCCAAGAGCATAGAAGGAAAGAGAGGTGGCGGTTTGGCTTGGTTGGTTATAAAAGAAGGGGTATGCGCCCCCTAATGAGATGATCATTGGATGAACATCAAGTGCAGAATTCTTCTTGAGGAAAAGGCAACTTGGAGTTGCGCAAGCCCTAGAATTCAAGCCGCCCTCTTCTTCTTGTGGAGCACCACCCTCTCTTCTCTTCCTCTTGTCTTTGGCCGAGAGTCTCCAAGTAAGGAGACAAGTTGGCGTGAAGAGCAAGGAGGAAGGAGAAGGAGATTCCAAGAGGCGATCTTTTCTTCCCGAGGCTAGCACCGAGCGTGGAAGGGAGCAACGTTGAGAAGGTCGATGCGTGGATACTTGTAGAGGACGAGCACTTGAGCGTCTTCAACTTGGCACCTTCATCCTAACAAGCAATAGAGGTACTAACCCTAACACATCCTTGTGTTGTCTCTCTCGCATGGATCCTTGGGAAAGGAATGTGTTTCGGGTGTAATGCTTCTTCCGCTGCGTCCTGGGACTGCAAATTTTTTAAATTACACCCAGCATTCCCCAACACTTCTTGGGAGGCAACCCAAGCACTCTTACTTTAGTTTATTTTCTTTTACTTTGTTTTTATTTTTATTTTTGCTTTTAGAACTAATTTTTCTTCTCTTTTTGTGGGTAAAATCAAGTTTTGTTGCAAATTACGACACTACCGTAATGAAAATTACGGGCCGTATTTTATGTCTGTTTTTGACTAGAAAGTTTTGATGCCATTACGGCACTGCTGTAATTAATTTTACGGTGCCGTAATTTTATAAAAAAAATGGCCCGCACTCATTGTGTCCGCCATTGCTATTTTGCTCTACTTTATTTGCGTTTCATCTTTTATATTTCACTGATGATACATGTATTCATATGGAAAGATAATTCTTCCAAACTCATTGTGTCCGCCATTGCTATTTTGCTCTACTTTACAATACTGTTTCAGTATTCGATGTGGTTGTACGATATTGATGTTGATTTTTGTCATTCGATATAGTTGTATCATATTTTGATATTAATGTTGATTTCAATTGGGTTGTATAACACTTGATGATATTTTTGATTTTGAGCACCTTTTGGAGGTGCATATTGTTGCATGATAACTTGTGTAATTTGAATTCTGAATGAGTATATGTTATTCTTGTTGAAATGATTATTTTGTTGCCTAGTCGGTTTTTGAATAAAATTCTCGTTGATAGTATGATTGTCCTGATGATGAATTTGTTCATGACTATGATTAGGACTAGACCAATTATGTTGAATTTATTTCTCTAATACATATCTGTCCGATGGAGTTTTTCATTGATTGATGAATAAAATTTTGGGTAGACATGTTATTTGACGAATCTGATTTAAAAGTAAAGCTACTTCTTTAAATAAAATTAGCATATGAGTATGATTTCTGAGTTGATATTGATTGATTAATTTAGCGATGTTCATCCTATCTACTATTTGTTGGGAAGAAAGATTCCATGATCCAAATAAAAAGGGTAATGACTCCCTTACTTGGCACTGCGCAAAATTGGCGGTGGTACCAAAGACATGGGTTGAAGTCAAAATGAGAAAAAAAAAATCAAGAGAATGACTCCTCATCTTGGCACCGTGTTGATTTGCGGTGGTACCTAAGTTAAGAGTTGAAGTCTGAAAAGAAAAAAGCATGTATCTATGTGGGTAAATACCATGAGAGAAAACATAGAAGGGAGGAACTAAAAAAAAATCTGAGTGGAAAAAGATCTTGAAATCTTATTCCTGTAAACAAAAGTATGATAAATTTCAACTAAAACTAAATGAAATCTTGAGATTGAAATTCTACTTATTGTACAAGTAGCGAAATTTTATTTGATTATGTTGTAGATCTTGAGAATTGAATTAAAAGAATGATATGTTTATTTGGAATTTTATAAAATAATTGGTGAGAATTTTTCATTGGTGATTGTATTTTAGAAATTTATTCTTCATGAGAAAGTCTATTCCTTTTATCAATTTTTGATTTTGCTTGAGGACAAGCAAAGTTTGAGCCTTATGTGTTTGATGACACGAAAATCTATAGTATATTTTGTGCCATTTCATGAGTATTTTCATGTCATATTCATGTTCAATTGCTTATTTTTATGCCTTTTTTATCAATTATTGCGGAATCTACACATTTCCTAGTTTTTGATGATTTTCAGGAAAAAAGGCACTATTTTTAGGCGTTTGCAAGCAAATTCAGATACATGGATGAATTCCCACCATCAAGAGAAGATTACATGTCAAATTTCATGCAAATTGGAGCTTCAGACCAAATTACAGCACTACCGTAATCTTAATTACGGTACCGTCATTTCACTGCACTTACAGAACAAACCACGGTATTGCCATAATTTTTGAGTGCTGCTGTATTTTGTGACGATTTTGAACATAAAGTTTCGCAAGAATTATGGCACTACCGTAATGGATTTCATGGGCCGTAATCTGGGCTCAATTTCGTACAGAAAGTTTGATGGAATTTACGGTACTGCCGTGACCAAAATAACAGGCTGTATTTCGAATCAATTTTTCACTTGAGAGATTTGATGAAAATACAACACTACCATAATGGATTTCACGGTACCGTAATTCCGGATGATTTCTGTTCCGATAACTTTTGCTGAAATTAGGGTACTGCCGTAACCATTTTTTCAACCATAATTACAACCCAAATTCATGATTTTCACGGTCAATTTGAAGTCTAATTTTTGCGGATATGATTTCGAGCAATCCAGGCCACTAAATTCAGATTTGTAAGAAGGAGAAAAAGTGTTTTTATAGAGGAGGAGACTCACAGACCGAAAGCCCTTATTTTCATCCACTTTCTAGAAAGAAATCGAGTTTTCCACCATCGCTCTATGTTTTGCTGCTGAGAAGCATACAGCGCATCTTCGACCATGAAATTTGAGGGAAAGTTGCGCATGGAGGAGGAGAAGATAGTCCAGAAGTTTCATAGCAAAAGGAGATCGATTGGAGGAGGAATCAACGAAAGACTCATCGCCTGGACTGTTCATTGAGCAAATTATGGCTGTAATTTCTATTACAGCCATGCTGTAAAGTTGTTTTCCCTTTTCTCCTCAATTTTTGATCCTCTGACACTATGGATTATTGTAATCTTTCTACCATGCTACCTTAAACTTCCTTTGGGACATGGGGAAGTAATTCCCTTTCATTTCTTAATGACTAGATGAATCTTTCAATATTTTGCCAAGTATAATTTTAGTATGACAATTCTGCTTCTGTGATGATTGCTCTTTAATTCTCCATAGATTCATATTATCTAGCTTGTTTTAGAGTTTTCGCAATAAGGACCGAAAGGTGATTTGCTTGAGAACTCGGAACCCTAAAATTGAATGTTAGAAACTCACCGTAAGAAATTAGGTTTGTTCTTATTTGTTAATTTTAGAAGTTTAATGCCATGATTGATAATCTGATCTAGGATTGAGTTAATGAAACAAACATGACGATATTACAAGAAATTGAATATTAGATTGTTGGAGAACCTTAAGCAGAACCTGTGCTGAGATTCGGATGCACGAAAGTGATCCTTGAGTTTCCACTTGAGATTATTAACTTAGAATTCAGATGCATGAAAGTGATCCTTGAGTTCTTTGTTGATGATTCACTTTTATTTAACAATCGAATAGATCCTGCCCGAAAGTGAGGATTGGTTCTTGTAAATTGTCTGCGTGAAAGCGAGATGATTTCTTTATTAAGTGAATTATATCTTTATCATAATGAAATTAGACTAACGAACTTCTATTCATATCTAGTCATGGAAATTAAAGTGATTGAAACCCTAGTCCTAGTTTCTCTTTCTGATATCTTTGTGTAGCCTTCGATAGTTTACTTTCATATTTCTGATTGCCTAGCTAGTAAGAAATTAATTATTCAGTACTTAGCAAACGAGGTCTCTGTCGTTCGATATCTTTTTATTACTTCGAGTATCCGTGCACTTGCGGACACAATATCATCTCTAAGGGAGCTGCCACTAAGTTTGTGCTTGACCTAGAAAGCCACCCTAAGCCATATAGCATTTCCTGGGTAGACCAAACAAATATACCTGTAACCCATAGGTGTGCTGTCCCATTGCAACTTGCTGCCTTCCAAGGGAAAATCTGTTGTGACGTTACCAATATGGATGTTGCCAATATTTTGCTAGGACGACCTTGGCTCTATGACCTAGATGTCACCCACTATGGTAGGAGCAACACTTACACCTTCATGCATAATGGTACAAAAATCACTTTGGTGCCTAGTCTACCCCGTGAGATAAGGGCCACGCACACTAAGGGAAAGACTAGTGACACCCTGAAGGCCATCTCCCTACTTTGGGCCCATCCTTTTCTATAAGAAATTCAAGAAACTAGATAGCTTTACACCTTGATCATTAAGCCAAGTGAGGGAGCGCCCGCAAGTGAGACACCCCTGGAAGTACTCTAGCTGTTAGAGGAGTATCGTGAGATTACCCTAGATGAGCTCCCCGAGGAGCTTCCACCAGAGCGTGGCATCTAGCATGCCATCGACTTGATACCCGGGGCCACACTTCCCCACCTACCGCACTACCGTATGAGTCCCACGAAGTACGAGGAGCTCTGTAGGCAGGTTGATGACCTTTTGAGTAAAGGGCTAATTAGAGAGAGCTTATGCCCATGTGCGGTTCCCGCTCTTCTAACCCCGAAGAAGGACGATACTTGGCGCATGTGCATAGACTACCGGGTCATCAACAAAATTACTATCAAATATCGATTCCCCATACCCCGCCTTAACAATATGCTTGACATGATTGCCGGATCCACTTGGTTCTCCAAGTTGGATTTGTTGGTGTATATGCCCCAGGACCGAGTTTTGGTCCATTATTGTACTACTTGACTTTGATATTTATATATATCATTCTGGCATTGTCATTATCAATGTTTGTCTACATATGCGATTATGTACTTACATGATGATGTCCCTGGAGATAGATTGGATCTATGCTCAAATGATCGTCCCCAGTCGACATACCAAAGTGGATATGGGACAACTCTAGTACTTGTGAGACTGGTATATGGGCTGGTTAGGCACGAGGTGCTAACGCAGACATATGGGTATATCAGTGGTGGATATACTGGACCGACCTGCTGTGAGGCAATGACTTGGTGTCACGAGTTATCCTCACAAGTGATAGGAGATGCATTGATCCCTTGACTTGAGGTCATTGGCCATTCTATATGGTTAGGGATATGCTTTGATACAACCTAACACCTCGCCGTAGTTGGAGGGGGTAATAACGATTGTCATTGAGCATGTCATGACCCATAGGAGAAGGTCAATAGACAGACATAGGATTTGCCCCTTCCTAAGGGAAGCATGATATCCATGGAGCTCCTCTATGGTTCTATGACTGAAAGTGTATGGCCATACCCAGGTGAGACCTGATTTAGTCATAACCATGAGATTGGATAAAAACAAGTGGTGACACACTTGTCCAATCGGATATCAGTTCGGCAAAGAGACTGTAATGCATCTGTATCTGATTGCGATTATGGGGAGGTCGATATCGATATCCATTCCGATGACTTGGGTAGCAGCGATGCACTGCTAGGTGCCACTCACTGCTTGTGGTGACCTTAGGTCAGCACTGCCAACGTCAGACGAATCAATAGGGTCGCACACCTTGATCCTCGAGTTCTTGTATTGATCAAGAAGTCTTATGATTGAATTATTGGATGACTCGGATCTATTTGGGAGATTTCATCAGCGCTGTTGGGCCTGATGAGATGGAAGAAACTTATTAGGGCCAACTTCCATTTTTGGCATATTGACCAAAGTAACCATGGTTAACCTAGTTTGACCTTGAGTTAAATTGGATTAGATCCAATGGGTTGATTGACATGCATAATGGACCTTGAGCTAGGCCCATTATATAGTTGGGCTTATTAATAAGTTAAATGGGCTTAAGGAGAAGAATGTGTAGGCGCATGTTTAACCCTGGTTAGACTAGGGTTGGCGCCTATCACACATATGGTTAATCTAAGTTGATTTAATCATTTTGTGGCCTAATTAATTAATTAATTAATTAATTAATTAGAGTCCTATTTAATAGGGATGATTATTTAAATAATTAATTAGAGTCCTAATTGGATTAGGACTTGATTATTTAAATAATTAATTAGACTCCTAATTGGATTAGGACTTGATTAATTATTAAAATAATTCTATTTCCTACTTCTTCTCCAAGCCGCCCACTTGGCTTGATCATAGCCATCCCTAATCGCCTCTCCTTGCTATAAATATAACCCCTAGTCGCCCTTCTTGGAGATATGATTTACTTGAAGGCGTGAACAATAGAAGGAGCAAGAGCAAGGAGAACTTGGGCGAACATCTTCCATACCCTAGCCGCAAGCAACCTTCCTGCTTTCCTCTTGGTGTTTGGAGCATTGGAGCTTGGCGGCTTGTCTTCTTCCCTCCTCCTCCTTGGCGCAACTTCTCTAGAAGGTGGCGCAAGTGAAGTGGAGGTCTCCCTAAGGCTTGGATCTTCTTCCCGAGGCTAGCACTGGGCGTGGAAGAAGAGGACTCGAGGCATCTGTGTGTGTGCGACTGCAGTGGGTGCACGCTTGGGCGCCTACCTCAACATCGGCCTCATCTTACTTTAAGGTATTTTCTATCTCATCGTGTCGACTCTCTCGCATGCAATCTTCATTGGGTTTTTGGGACCGGCCTATTTTGGGGATATTATTCCGCTATGCATTGTACTTGTTTCTGAAAAATTTATAAAATATCCCCGGGGTTTCCCAATAGTGGTATTAGAGGCACTTGCGAGACTCAAACGATGTATTTTCATGCTTTCCCATGCTCACATGTCATATCTCAATTTTCGCAAATTGCATGATCACATGGCAAATGATTTTCCTGATGTAGGAAAAATTAGGGTTTCTTGTTTCTATCATCTTTTCAACCTCTTTTGGATTTATGGGTTATTTTTCATGTACGATTTAAAGGATGAAAGGCGCACGTGGTTTTGTCAAGTAGGACGGGCATTGTGTCTTCGGATTGGCCGGGACTCTTGATCTGACAAAATTACGAGCTGAGAGGATCTTTAAAATCATCATGAAAATTAATTGCAAATAACCAAGAGATTTGTGAAAAGAAGATGAAGAAAAGAGACTAGTTTTATGAAAAATTAAAATTTCAGATTTTATGTTTTTCATGAGCATGTAGAACTGCATGTGTAGATACCTTGCTTGTGCATAATGTATCTTTGTGAGGCCTACATGCCGCTTTTCTTTTCTTTTATTTTTGTAACAAGAAGAAGAAGATTAGGGTGCAACCACATGGAACCTTAGCGCATGCATGCTTGATGGCGCATGGAGGAGTGGCGCAAGATGGCATGGCCGAACCCTAGGGTTTGTAAGCTAGCCATCTTGGCTCCTTGCATGGTGGTGCATCATCTATGGAGAAAGACATGTGGCATTGGCCGAACCCATGAGAGACACCTCTAGGGTTTGAGAGCTAAACCATGGTGAGAAAGACCTTGGAGCCAACCTTGAAGATCAAATTAGTGATCGGCTAGGTTAGGTCTTGTCTTTAGGGGCTTGAATCCTAGGTCAACAGTTGAACCTCCTTTTGGCATGGGTTGGTTTAATGTCTTGAATAGGCTATGATCACATCATTCTTTTACTGTTTTCATACATATCTGCTAAAGCATGCCTGAGTTGTTTTATCGTTATATTATCACTATAGGATTGCATGCCTGTAATGCTAGACATAAGATAAAACTGATGAGACCTCAAAAACCCTCATATATAAATATCAAGTCTAGTAGCCTTATAATGCGTAGCCCTCATCAAACTATCGATCAGTGATGTTGTGAACTGTTTCCCACCCTCGTGGGACACACCCACTTATCTTTAGGAGGTGTGTGGTGGCAATGGTTTCCCCAGTCTGTTTTAGCCGGGCGCGCCTTCGCAAGGAAACCCGTTGACCCTAGGCATAATGATTAGGAATGGACTTGACTAGAAGTTCATATGTGCTGGGCACATGATGAAAGTCTATAGGCATCGTTGAGAGGTTATCGTTTCTTGTTGTATCCAGCCCTCGCTGGACGTGAAATGCCTGGACTGTCTCAATAAAGGGAATTGCTCGGAGCAATCGGCCGGCGTGCCCACCTTAGGAAGCATGGGTTACTTTGTGCATCTCATCCCACCCTCGTGGGACGCGAAGCCTCATGTAGAATAAGGATCCCATCTCACTAGGAAGTCTTAAACTTCTCGATTGACTTTGTGGGTTGTCAATTCGATTAAAATAGTGGGAGCCATAATCATTTGAAACAAGTTCAGTTTAAATGATTTGAAGTAGTACTAATCTGCTTTTTCTTGATTGTTGTAGATCAATGGCAACAAACAATAGCGGATTAACACTGCGATGACTCCTTAACAAGGATAAGTTGGTTGGAACCAACTTTATGGACTAGCATCGGAACTTGAGGATAGCCCTCAAGCTCGAGAAGAAGCAGTATGTCCTAGAGTAGGCTCTTCCTATGCCTCCTCCGCCTAATGCTCGAGCGGCAGATAGGGATGCTTTTAGAAAGCATCAGGATGACTCTGTGGAGGTAGCATGTCTCATGCTGGCTACTATGGCACCTGAACTTCAGGTGCAATATGAGGAGCAGAACGCTTTCAAATGATTACTCATTTGAAACAGATGTTTGAGGCTCAGTCTAGAACGGAGAGATATGACACCGCCAAAGCAGTCTTTCAGTGTAAGTTATTTGAAGGTGCCCCAGTGAGACCCCATGTTCTCAAGATGATTGGGAACGTGGACCATCTCAAGAGGCTGGGACACACCATAGATAACAAGCAAGTTGTGGACCTTATTCTACAGTCCCTGCCCCCTAGCTTCAGTCCGTTTATCATAAATTTTAACATGAACCGGATTGAATGCACAAGGGAGGAACTGATGTATATGCTCCAGACAGTGGAGCGTGAGATGGGAAAATAAAAACCTAGTTCTATTCTTTTGGTCCCTAAGGCCAAGAAGATGAAGAAAAAGGCACCTGCCAAGGGCAAGGCCAAAGGTCCCATCAAAGCACTGAAGAAAAAGGCGAGGAAGTCAAAGGATCAGAGATGTTTCCACTGTGGCGAGCAGGGCCACTGGAGGAGGGACTGCAAACAACTTCAGAATAAAGAGAAGAAAGGCTTGGCCTTTGCTTCAAGCTCAGGTATTTATGTTACCGAAGTCAATCTTTCTACTTCTATGTCATGGGTATTGGATACCACATGTGGAGCTCATATTTGTACAAATATGCAGGGGCTCAAGAAAAGTAGATTGGTGCGGCCTGGAGAGATATACCTATGGGTTGGAAACGGGGCACAGGTTGCTGCTGTTGCTGTAGGAGTTTTAACTCTCTCCCTGCCTTCTAGACTTCTGTTATAGCTAGATAGTTGCTATTATGTACCTTCACTTACTAAGAACATTGTATCCATTCCTTGCTTATCAAAGAAGGGATTTAAATTTGAAATAAATAAGAACTCTTGTTCTTTTTCATTTGCAAATGTGTTCAATGGGAAGGGTACTTTATGCAATGGTTTATATGTCTTGGACATGGATAGCTCTATTTGTAACATAAATAATAAAAGGACCAAACTGAATAGTTCAGTTGGTGCTTTCCTATCGCATTGTCGATTAGCCCATATAAACAAGAATCGCATTCAACGATTCCATGCAAATGGGTTGCTAGATTCAAGTTCCTTGGAGGAATTTGATACATTTGAGCCTTTCACCAAGACTAGTGAAAGGGCAGGAGGTTTGTTGGATCTCATATATAGAGAAGTGTGTGGGTCATTCAATAAGCAAGCCAGAGGAGGCCACAACTACTTCATCACATTTACTGATGATTTCATAGATATGGTTATGTCTACCTAATGAGACATAAGTCTGAATCATTAGAGAAATTCAAAGAGTTCAGACATGAAGTAGAGAACCAACTTGGTAGATCCATTAAGGCTCTTTGATCAGATCGTGGTGGAGAGTACCTGAGTGGTGAGTTTCTTGACTATCTGAGAGAGTGTGGGATTTTATCCCAACTCACTCCTCCTAGAACATCCCAATGGAATGGTTTGTCTGAAAGGAGAAATCAAACTTTGTTGGACATGGTTCGATGTATGATGAGTCATGCAACTCTACCTCCCTCATTCTAGGGACATGCGCTTAATATAGCTTCTATAATACTGAATAACGTTCCATCTAAAAGTGTCTCCAAAATACCATATGAGGTATGGAGTGAGAGACGCCCTAATTTATTTTTTATCAAGATCTGGGGATGTGAGGCTTATGTCAAGCGTCAGGATTCTAGCAAGCTAGAACCTAGATCTGATAAATGTATATTTGTGGGGTACCCTAAGGAAACTAAGGGTTACTACTTCTATAATCCCACTGAAAACAAAGTATTTGTTGTTCAAAATACTGCCTTTCTAGAGAAAGAGTTTCTCATGAAAGAAGTTAGTGGGAGGAAGTTTGACTTGGACAAGGTCCAAGAGCAACCACAAAATGTATAGATGGAACCTGAGCCACCTAGTTAATGGGCAACCTAAGGCTCAGACACAGGCCCCACGAAGGTCTAGGAAGATTCATCGTGCACCTGAGAGGTATGGGTCGCTGCCGACCCAACACGATGAGATATTCATCATTGATGATAAACCCAAGACTTATGATGAGGCGGTCAGTGGATCGGACTCCGAGAGATGGCTTGACGCCATGAGATCCAAAATGGATTCCATGTCAGCTAACCAAGTTTGGGATTTGGTTGAGTTACCTGATGGGGTAAAACCCATAGGGTGTAAATGGGTCTTCAAGAAGAAGACAGACATGTATGGCAACGTGGTTACCTATAAAGGTAGACTAGTGGCTAAGGGATTCAAACAAGTCCACGGGGTGGACTATGATGAAACCTTTTCGCCAGTTGCTATGTTCAAATCCATTAGGATTCTGCTTGCTATAGCTGCATATCATGATTATGAGATATGATAGATGGATGTAAAGACAGCTTTCCTTAATGGGAAACTAACCGAGGATGTGTATATGACACAACCTACTGGCTTCATCCATCCTGCAAAGGCCAATAAGGTCTGCAGGCTAAAGAGATTCATCTATGGATTAAAGCAAGCATCTCGAAGTTGGAATCTTCGATTTGATGAAGCTGTGAGAGATTATGGCTTCATCAAAAGCGAAGATGACGCCTGTGTATACAGAAAATTCAGTGGGAGCTTGGTGACTTTTCTAGTCTTGTATGTCGATGACATACTACTCATCGGGAACGACATCCCTAGTCTTCAAGCTGTGAAGACAAGGTTAGGGAAGTGTTCTGAGATGAAGGACTTAGGGGAGGCCGCCTATATCCTAGGCGTGAGGATCTACAGGTATAGATCCTAGAGGCTCCTAGCCCTTAGTCAAAGTACTTACATTGATAAGGTCCTGGAGAGGTTTAGCTTGGAGCAATCCAAGAAAGGATACCTTCTAGTGAGACATGGCCTTACTCTCTCAAAGAGCCAGTGTCCCACCACACAGGCTGAGAGGGATGACATGAGTTGAGTGCCTTATACTTTGGCAGTGGGATCGATCATATATGCAATGTTGTGTACTGGACCAGATGTGGCTTATCATGTGAGCATAACCAGCCAATATCAATCCAATCCTGGTTTACAGCACTGGCTAGCTATAAAGAACATCCTGAAGTATCTGAGAAGAACTAAGGATTTGTTCCTAGTCTATGGGGGACAGGAAGAGCTCAGTATGCAGGGCTACACTGATGCGTCTTTCCAGTCTGACCCTGACAACTTTAGATCGCAGGCCAACTATGTGTTTAAGATGAATGGAGGCGCTATTTGCTGGAAGAGCTTCAAGCAATCCACTATTGCCGATTCTACAACCGAAGCTGAGTATGTGGCCGCATCTGAGGTAGCCAAATAAGATGTTTGGATAAGGATGTTCATTTCTAACCTTCAGGTGGTTCCCAGTGCAGTGGATCCCATTGAAATCTACTGTGATAACAATGGAGCAATTGCACAAGCCAAAGAACCACGGTGTCATCAAAGATCCAAACATATACTCAGAAGATTTCACCTGATCAGAGAGATCATAGACAGAGGTGATGTCAAGATTAGCAGAGTTTACACAGAGAACAATCTAGCAAACCCATTGACCAATGCTTTGGCGCAGCAGAAGCATGACTGTCATGCTAGAGATATGGGGTTGAGATTCCTCAACCTCTAGGTCTTAGTGCAAGTGGGAGATTGTTGGTGTATATGCCCTAGGACCTAGTTTTGGTCCATTATTGTACTACTTGACTTTGATATTTATATATATCATTCTGGCATTGTCATTATCAATGTTTGTCTACATCTGCGATTATGTACTTCCATGATAATGTCCCTAGAGATAGATTGGATCTGTGCTCAAATGATCGTCCCCAGTCGATGTACCAGAGTGGATATGGGACAACTCTGGAACTTGTGAGAATGGTATATGGGCTGGTTAGGCACGAGGTGCTAACGCGGACATATGGGTATATCAGTGGTGGATATACTGGACCGACCCGCTGTGAGGCAATGACTTGGTGTCACGAGTTATCCTCACAAGTGATAGGAGATGCATTGATCCCTTGACTTGAGGTCATTGGCCATTCTATATGGTTAGGGACATGTTTTGATACAACCTAACACCTCGCCGTAGTTGGGGGGTAATAACAGTTGTCATTGAGCATGTCACGACCCATAGGAGAAGGTCAATAGACAGACATAGGATTTGCCCCTTCCTAAGGGAAGCATGATATCCATGGAGCTCCTCTATGGTTTTATGACTGAAAGTGTATGGCCATACCCAGGTGAGACCTGATTTAGTCATAACCATGGGATTGGATAAAAATAAGTGGTGACACACTTGTCCAATCGGATATCAGTTCGGCAAAGAGACTGTAATGCATCTGTACCTGATTGCGATGATGGGGATATCGATGTCGATATCCATTCCGATGACTTGGGTAGCAGCGATGCACTGCTAGGTGCCACTCACTGCTTGTGGTGACCTTAGGTCAGCACTGCCAACGTCAGAGGAACCTACAGGGTCGCACACCTTGATACTCGAGTTCTCGTATTGATCGAGGAACCTTATGATTGAGTTATTGGATGACTCAAATCTATTTGGGAGATTTCATCAGCGCCGATGGGCCTGATGAGATGGAAGAAACTTATAAGGGCCAACTTCCATTTTTGGCATATTGACCAAAGTAACCATGGTTAACCTAGTTTGACCTTGAGTTAAATTGGATTAGATCCAATGGGTTGATTGACATGCATAATGGACCTTGGGCTAGGCCCATTCTATAGTTGGGCTTATTAATAAGTTAAATGGGCTTAAGGAGAAGAATGTGTAGGTGCATGTTTAACCCTGGTTAGACTAGGGTTGGCGCCTATGACACATATGGTTAATCTAAGTTGATTTAATCATTTGTGGGCTAATTAATTAATTAATTAAATAATTAATTGGAGTCCTATTTAATAGGGCTGATTATTTAAATAATTAATTAGAGTCATAATTGGATTAGGACTTGATTATTTAAATAATTAATTAGACTCCTAATTGGATTAGGACTTGATTAATTATTAAAATAATTCTATTTCCTACTTCTTCTCCAAGCCACCCACTTGGCTTGATCATAGCCATCCCTAATCGTCTCTCCTTGCTATAAATATAACCCCTAGTCGCCTCTCTTAGAGATATGAATTGCTTGAAGGCGTGAACAATAGAAGGGGCAAGAGCAAGGAGAACTTGGGCGAACATCTTCCATACCCTAGCCGCAAGCAACCTTCCTGCTTTCCTCTTGGTGTTTGGAGCATTGGAGCTTGGCGGCTTGTCTTCTTCCCTCCTCCTCCTTGGCACAACTTCTCTAGAAGGTGGCGCAAGTGAAGTGGAGGTCTCCCTAAGGCTTGGATCTTCTTCCTGAGGCTAGCATAGGGCGTGGAAGAAGAGGACTCGAGGCATCCGTGTGTGTGAGACTACAATGGGCGTAAGCTTGGGCGCCTACCTCAACATCGGCCTCATCTTGCTTTAAGGTATTTTCTATCTCATCGTGTCGACTCTCTCGCATGCGATCTTCATTGGGTTTTTGGGACCGGCCTGTTTCGGGGATATTATTCCGCTGTGCATTGTATTTGTTTCCGAAAAATTTGTAAAATATCCCCGGAGTTTCCCAACAAGATTTACGTAGTGGGTACCATCAAGTCAGGATCCGGGAAGGGAACGAATGGAAGATGGCCTTCAAGATTGCCGATGGCCTTTATGAGTGGTTGGTGATGCCTTTTAGCCTCACCAATGTCCCCTCCACCTTTATGCGACTAATGAATCATGTGCTAAAACCTTATATAGGGAAATTCCTTGTAGTTTATTTTGATGATATACTAATCTTTAGCAATAACAAGGAAGAACACCTAGAGCATACTCGGGCCCTATTAGATATCCTGAAGGAAGAGAGGTTGTTTCTCAATCTAAAAAAATGTGTTCATTACCAAGGAAGTAGAGTTCCTTGGGTTTATTGTCTCCGATGCAGGGCTTAAGGCTGATCCTACTAAGATCAAGGCTATGGTTGAGTGGCCCACACCCACGTCCATTATGGAGGTGAGGAGTTTTCATGGACTCACCACCTTCTATAGGCGCTTTATTCATGGATTTAGCACTGTTGTCACCGCCATTACCAATTTCTTACAGAAGAAGGCCTTCGAGTGGACCCCCGCGGCCGAGAAGGCCTTTCTTGAGCTGAAGTCTATAATCACCACTGCCCCGGTCTTGAGATTTCCCGATTTTAGTAAAGTCTCCATGGTTGATTATGATGCCTCTGGGTTGGGATTGGGGGTACCTTGAGTCAAGATGGACAACCCATAGCTTTCTTTAGTGAAAAGTTAAATGATGTCAGGCAATGGTACTCGACTTATGACAAAGAATTTTATGTCGTGGTCTAGTCCTTGAAACATTGGAGGCATTACTTGATTCATACGGAGTTCATATTAAATAGTGACCATTAGGCTCTTGTGTATCTGAATAGTCAGGCCAAGTTGAACCCACGCCATGCCAAGTGGGTTGAGTTCTTGCAGCAATACATGTTTGTGCTCAAGCTCAAGTCAGGCACCCAAAACAAGATGGTCGACGCCTTGAGTCGGCAGACGCTATTATTGCACACGTTGAGGGCCACCGTCACTAGTTTTGAGCGATCATGGGATGAGTATCCGGATTGCCCTGACTTTGGCGAGATCTATAGTGACAAGACTCGCAACCCCCATACCCATGCTGAATTTACCATTAGGGACAAGTACCTTTTTACGGGAAACCGGCACTGTATTCCTAAGACATCCATGCGAGACTTCCTGGCTTGGGAAATACATGGTGGTGGATCTTCAGGCCACCGTGGGAGAGACAAGACTTAGGCAATGATTGAGGAGAGAATCTATTGGCTTGCCTTTGGGAGAGATGTGGCTAGGGTAGTGGAACATTGCATGACCTGTCAAGTGTACAAAACTCAACGGCACAATACTGGCCTTTACACGCCTCTTCCTTTACCCGAGGGCCCCTGGCAAGACCTGAGCCATGATTCCATCTTCGTAGTAGTTGACTGATTCTCTAAGATGGCCCACTTTATTCCCTGTAGCATGACCACCGATGCGTCTGATGACACCAAAATTTATAGTATATTTTATGTCGTTTCATTGGTCTTTTTGTGTCATATTTATACTATTTTACTTATTTTTATGCCTTTTTTTTATCAAATATTACAGAATCTACTTCTATTTTGGGTTTTGAAGATTTTCAGGTAAAAAGGTATGATTTTAAGGCGTTTTCAAGCAAAATCATATACATAGATGAATTCTCATCATCAAGAAGAAGTTACATGACAAATTTCACGCGAATCAGAGCCAAAACCCAAATTATGGCACTACCGCAATTATAATTATGGTACCGTATTTCCATGTACTACCGTAATTCTGCAGCACTGCCATATTTTGGGTGATTTCCATACTTAAGTTTTTAGAGAAATTACGGCACTGCCGTAACTAAAATCACGGTGCTGTATTTTGAAGCAACTTCCGACCCAAAATATTTCTAGAAATTATGGCACTGCCGTAAAACATTACACGGTACCGTAATTCTTGTCAAATACTGTACGGAAGAACTTTGAAGAAAATACGGCACGGTCGTAACGAATTTCATAGCCGTAATTCTATTTCTGGCTCGCGACTTCCACGGTCAAATTGAAGCCTAATTTTTGCATGATCGATTGCGGAGGATCTAGGCCGTTAAATTCAAAGCTGTAGGAAGGAAAAAGAGAGCCTCAGAGAAGGAGAACACACCAAGGGTGAAAGCCCTAATTTTGATCCACAATCGAGGGAGAAATTGAGTTACATGCCGCTGCCATAGGTTTCATCATCGGGAAGCATACAATGCATCTCCAGCCGTAAAATTTGAGGGAAAGCTTCGCTTGAAAGAGGAGACGATACCCCAGAAGTTTTAGAGAGAAAGGATCTCGATCGGTGGAGAAATCAACGAAAGAGCGGGCATTGGCACTGTTCATCGCGGGTTCTTGGAGCAAATTACGACTGTAATTTTTATTAAAGCCGTGCTGTAAAGTTATTGTTCCCTTCCTTTCAATTTCTGACCATTCTAAACTATGATTTGTTGTAATTCTTCCTCCATGCTAGCTTAAACATCTTTATGGGACATAAGGTGTAATCCCCTTGATTTTATATGACTAGATAATCTGTATTTTGTCAGTATAATTTTGTTATGATAATTCTACTTATGTGATGATTGCCAATAATTCTCCATAGCTTTCTCATTATCATGCATGATTTTAGAGTTTTCGCAATATGGACTAAAAAGTGATTTGCTTGAGAACTTGGAACCCTAAAATTGAATATTAGGAACTCACCGTAAGAAATTAGGTTAGTTCTTATTTCTTAATTTTAGAAGAATAATTGTCATGTTTGATAATTTGAATCTAGGATTGAGTTATTTTGTTAAACGCAAAGATCTTGTGCGGATGTGAGGATCGAAGCGTTGGAGAACCATAAGTAGAACCTGTGTTGACGAAAGAGTGGGTGTCGGCACTGTTCATCGTGGGTTCTAGGAGCAAATTATGGCTGTAATTTTCCTTACAGCCGTGCTGTAAAATTGTTTTCCCCTTCCTTTCAACTTCTGATCATTCTAAACTATGATTTATTGTAATTCTTCCTCCATGCTAGCTTAAACATCTTTATGGGACATAGGGTGTAATCCCCTTGATTTTATAGGACTAGATAATCTTTATTTCGTCAGTATAATTTTGTTATGATAATTCTACTTATGTGACGATTGCCTATAATTCTCCATAGCTTTCTTATTATCATGCATGATTTTAGAGTTTTCGCAATATGGACTGAAAAGTGATTTGGAACCTTAAAATTGAATATTAGGAACTCACCGTAAGAAATTAGGTTAGTTCTAATTTCTCAATTTTAGAAGAATAATTGCCATGTTTGATAATTTGAATCTAGGATTGAGTTATTTTGTTAAACGTAAAGATCTTGTGCGAAAGTGAGGATCGGAGCATTGGAGAACCATAAGTAGTGAAAGTTCCCAATAAGAAGGGGGAAAGAAACCCTAATAGGCGCATAACAGGGATCATACATGCGGAAGCTAGGGTTTCAAAGAAAATCGATATGCATGTCATATAATCAACTCTTAAGGCTTGTATAGAGCGAAAGGGATTCATACCATTGCCATTGCAAGGATGGCGACTTGGAAGCAAAGATGCAAGTGCTTCTTCTCCAAAGGCACCGCACACAAGATGAGAGAAGCTTTCTTCTTGTCGCTCCTTGTGCTAGCAAGGATCTCCAAGTGTCCTAATCGCTTGAAGGGATGAGATCTCCTTGTTCTTGGCTTTTCCGAATTCTCTCCAAGGCGTGAAGAAGACACCCACGAGAGAGCGAGGCGTCGAAAGAAGAGGCAAGCGTTTTAGGCATTAAGGGAAGTGGCGTTAATGACTTTCCAAAAATAGAAAGCCATGCGCCCATGATCTCAAAACCGACCAAAACGCCTTCAAGCTTTGAACCATGCGTTC
>JANTFE010011811.1:9882-21369 GCA_027562315.1 Costus pulverulentus | reverse complement strand
ACAACCTGAATAATAACCATGCCTTTATAAACACAAGAGTTTATTACATGATACTTATTACAATCCCAAAGGCCTCAAACATTAGCCTTAAGGGCATACCCCAACAGGGTACTTTATGCAATGGTCTATATGTGTTGGACATGGATAACTCTATTTGTAACATAAATAACAAGAGGACCAAACTGAGTGGTTCAGTTGGTGCTTTCCTATGGCATTTTTTATTAGCCGAAATTAACAAGAATCGCATTCAACAACTCCATGCAAATGGGTTGCTAGATTCAAGTTCCTTGGAGGAATTTGATACATGTGAACATTGTTTATTGGGGAAAATGACAAAGGCGCCCTTCACCAAGACTGGTGAGAGGGCAGGATCTTTATTGGATCTCATACATGCTGATGTGTGTGGACCATTCAATAAACAAGCCAGAGGAGGGTACAACTACTTCATTACCTTTACTGATGACTTCAGTAGGTATGGTTATGTCTACTTGATGAGACATAAATCTGAATCCTTTGAGAAGTTCAAGGAGTTCAAGAATGAAGTAGAGAACTAGCTTGAAATGTCCATTAAAGCTCTTCGATCAGATCGTGGTGGAGAGTACCTGAGCGGTGAGTTCTTTGACTATCTGAGAGAGTATGGGATCATATCCCAACTCACTCCTCCTGGAACACCTCAATGGAATGGTGTATCTGAAAGGAGAAATCAAACTTTGTTGGACATGGTTCGATTTATGATGAGTCATACAACTCTACCTCCCTCATTCTGGGGGCATGCACTAGAAACAACTTCTTTAATATTGAACAACGTTCCATCTAAGAGTGTCTCCAAAATATCATACGAGGTATGGAGTGGGAGATGCCCTAATCTCAGTTTTATCAAGATCTGGGGAAGTAAAACATATGTCAAACGTCAGGATTCTAGCAAGCTAGAACCTAGATCTGATAAATGTGTGTTTGTGGGGTATCCTAAGGAAACTAAAGGATACTATTTCTATGTTCCAACCGAGAACAAAGTTTTTGTTGCTCGCGGTGCTGTCTTTCTAGAGAAAGAATTTCTCATGAAAGATGTCAGCGGGAGGAAGTTTGACTTGGATGAGATCCAAGTGCAACCACAAGACAAAGAGATGGAACCTGAGCCGCCTGCACCGATTGCTAGGCAACCTAAGGCTCAGACACAGGCCCCACATAGGTCTGGGAGGGTTCGTCGTGCACCTGAGAGGTATGGGTCGCTGCCGACCCAACATGACGGGATCTTCATCATTGAGGATGAACCCAGGACTTATGATGAGGCGGTCAGTGGACCGGACTCCGAGAGATGGCTTGAGGCCATGCGATCCGAGATGGATTCTATGTCAGCTAACCAAGTATGGGATTTGGTTGAGCTACCTGATGGGGTAAAACCTATAGGGTGCAAATGGGTCTTCAAAAGGAAGATAGACATGGATGGCAACATAGTTACCTATAAAGGTAGACTAGTGGCTAAGGGATTCAAACAAGTCCACAGGTTGGACTATGATGAAACCTTCTCGCCTGTTGCCATAATTAAATCCATTAGGATTTTGCTTGCTATAGCTGCATATCATGACTGTGAGATATGGCAGATGGATGTAAAGACAACATTCCTTAATGGAAAGCTGACTGAGGATGTATATATGACACAACCTGATGGCTTCATCCATCCTGCATAAACCAATAAGGTTTGCAGGCTAAATAAATCCATATATGGATTAAAGCAAGCATCTCGAAGTTGGAATCTTCAGTTTGATGAAGCTGTGAGAGATTATGGCTTTATCAAAAGTGAAGATAACGCCTGTGTGTACAGAAAATTCAGTGGGAGCTTGGTGACTTTTCTGGTCTTGTATGTCGATGACATACTACTCATCGGGAATGACATCCCTAGTCTTCAACCCGTGAAGACATGGTTAGGGAAGTGTTTCGAGATGAAAGACTTAGGAGAGGCCGCCTATATCCTAGGCGTGAGGATCTACCATGATAGATCCAAGAGGCTCCTAGCCCTTAGTCAGAGTACCTACATTGACAAGGTCCTGGAGAGGTTCAACTTGGAGCAATCCAAGAAGGGATACCTTCCAGTAAAACATGGTCTTACTCTCTCAAAGAGCTAGTGTCCTAACACACAGTCTGAGAGGGATGACATGAATCGAGTGCCTTATGCTTTGGTAGTGGGATCAATAATGTATGCACTGTTATGTACTAGACCAGACGTGGCTTATGCTGTGACCATAACCAGCCGATACCAATCCAATCCAGGTTTACAGCACTGGGTGGCTGTAAAGAACATCCTAAAGTATCTGAGAAGAACTAAGGTTCTGTTCTTAGTCTATGGGGGACAAGAAGAGCTCAGTATGCAGGGCTACACTGATGCATCATTCCAGTCTGACCCTGACGACTTTAGATCGTAGGCCAAACATGTGTTCAAAATGAATGGAGGCGCTGTATGCTGGAAGAGCTTCAAGTAATCCACCATAGCTGATTCTACAACGGAGGCTGAGTACATGGCAGCATCTGAGGCAGCCAAAGAAGCCGTTTGGATCAAGATGTTCATTTCTAAACTTCAGGTGGTTCCTAGTGCAATAGATCCCATTGAGCTCTACTGTGACAACAATGGAACAATTGCACAAGCCAAGGAACCACGATCTCATCAAAGGTCCAAACACATACTCAAGAGATTTCACCTGATCAGAGAGATCATTGACAGAGGTGATGTCAAGATTAGCAGAGTTGACACAGAAAATAATCTGGCAAACCTATTGACCAAGGCTTTGGCGCAGCAGAAGCATGATAGTCACGCTAGAGATATGGGGTTGAGATTCCTCAACCTCTAGGTCTTAGTGCAAGTGGGAGATTGTTGGTGTATATGCCCTAGGACATAGTTTTGGTCCATCTTTGTACTACTTGACATTGATAGTTATATATCATTATGGCATTGTCATTATCCATGTTTGTTTACTTCTACGTTTATGTACTTACATGATAAGGTCCCTGGAGACAGATTGGATCTGTGCTCAAATAATTGTCCCCAGTCAATGTACCTGAGTGGATATGAGACAGCTCTGGTACTCATGAGAGTGGTATATGGGCTGGTTAGGCACAAGGTGCTAACGCAGACATATGAGTATATCAGTGTTGAATAATCTGGATAGACCCGCTGTGAGACAATGACTTGGTGTCACAAGTCATCCTCACAAGTGATAGGAGATGAATTGATCCCTTGACTTGAGGTCATTGGTCATTCTATATGGTTAGGGATATGATTTGATACAACCTAACACCTCGCCGTAGTTGGGAGGTAATAACGGTTGTCATTGAGCATGTCACGACCCATATGAGAAGGACAATGGACAGACAAAGGATTTGCCCCTTCCTAAGGGAAGCATGATATCCATGGAGCTGCTCTATGGTACTATGACTGAAAGTGTATGGCCATACCCAGGTGAGAACCTGATTTAGTTATAGCCATGTGATTGGGTGAAAACAAGTGGTGACACACTTGTCCAATCGGATATCAGCTCGGCAAAGAGACTGTGATGCATCTGTACCTAGTTACGATGATGGGGATGTCGATGTCGATATCCATTCTAAAGAGCTGGGTAGCAGCGATGCACTGCTAGGTGCCACTCACTGCTTGTGGTGACCTTTGGTCAGCACTGTCAGTGTCAGAGGAACCTACAGGGTCGCACACCCTGATGCTCGAGTTTTCATATTGATTGGGTAGCCTTTAGATTGAGTTATTGGATAACTCGAATCTATTTTGGAGATTTCATCAGCGCCAATGAGCCTGATGAGATGGAAGAAACTTATTAGGGCAAACTTCCAATTTTGGCATATTGACTAATTTAACTATGGTTAGCCTCATTTGACCGTGGATTAAATTGGATTGGATCCAATAACTAGGTTTATATGCATAATGGACTTTGGGCTAGGCCCATTGCTCAATTGGGCTCACTAATAAGTTGTAATGAAGAGCTAAGAGGGTTAAAGGGTATAATGGGGAGGAATTAATGGCATAGGCGCATGCAAGAATCCTAGTTGGACTAGGATTGGCGCCTAGTGCTATATTGGTATCTTTAGGAGGTTGATTTGGATTAAGAATTGGTCCCAATCACTTGAGATATTAATCTAGCTGTGATTGGCGCATGTGGGGGATGAAATTAATCTATTAGAAGACCTAATTGGATTAGGACTTACGCCCAAACCAAATTAGGCAAGCTCTCATGTTACCTTGACCTAGCCTTGGCACATACATGAGAATTGTGCTTAATTTAAAATAGTTTGGGCACATGTGGCTGGTGCTTGTTTAGGCAAGTTATTAGCACATGTAATTAAGGGTTTTAATCAAGTAATTAGATTAAACAAAACCCTAGATTAATGCCCTAATCGCCAACACTTTCCTAAGATACCCTAACCGCCTCTCCCCCTTATTTAAAGAGACCTAGCCGAACCCCTCTCATACACTTATCATAACCTTGGAGGCATGAACAACTTGGAGGGGCGACGGCTTGGACTCTTGGGGCTTCTCTTCTTCCATCAAAGGGCGTGGGCAAGCTTCATCCTTCTTCCTTGGTGCAAAGATAGAACAAGGCTTGCGGCATCCCTTCTTCCTCCTTCTCCTAGGCGCATCTCCTCTTGGTGGTCGCGCTAGTAGCTTGGAGAGCTCCCCTAAGGTGACGATCTTCTTCCCGAGGCAAGCACTGGGTGAGGAAGAAGAAAGCTCGAGACATCCGTGTCTGTGAAACTGTAGAGGGCGCACGCTTGGGCGCCTATCACGACATCGACTTTTCCTTGCTTCAAAGTACTTCCTAACTCATCGTGTCGACTCTCTTGCTTGCGATCTTCACTGGTTTTTTTGGACCGACCTATTTCGGGGATGTTCTTCCGCTGTGCAATGTGTTTGTAATGTATATGACTCTGAAAAATTGTAAAATATCCCCGGGGTTTCCCAACATTATGGACTACAACAGCGTCTCACGTGGCGCGCCTTTTCTTTCAGGAAGTGGTCTATTTGCATGGCCTCCCTCTCACCATTGTCTCGGATAGGGACACCAAATTCGTGAGTCATTTCTGGATGACTTTAAAACTATTAGGTACCAAGTTGAAATTTTCCACTACCTATCACCCTCAGTTCGATGGGCAAAGTGAGGTGGTTATTCGATCCCCTGGTAACATTCTTAGATGCCTCGTAGGAGAACACCCGGGGAACTGGGACAAGCCATTACCTACGGCCAAGTTTGCTTTCAACAGTGCAATCAATCAAACCACGGGGCTTAACCCATTTCAAATCACTATAGGGTACCAACCTAGGAAACCCATTGACCTGGCTCCTCTCCCCGCCCCCCTTCAAAACTTCTCAATCTGCTTTGACGTTTGCACAACATTTTCTAAAAATCCATAATGATGTCAAAATACATATAGCCAATAATACCTTGAAATATCAATCTGCTGCTAATGAACATAGGAGACATGTATCTTTCAAAGAAGGGGATTTGGTTATTTTTAGGAATAGGAAGGAGCGGCAACAGGGTGGAAACCATAAGCTACAAGCGCAAGGCATGGGGCCATTCCGGATCAAGAAGAAGGTCAACGACAATGCATATACCTTGGACTTGCCCATAGCATTGAACATTCACCATGGATCTCACGCTTTACAAAGAACCCCTCTTGATTGAAGTGCTCGCCAAGCCGATCAAAGAAGTTAGCACCATCTTAGAAGAGCAACAACGACTGACCCACCAAGGCACGCAACACTATTACTTGATTTGGTGGGCGAACCACACCGAGACTTGGATGCCCAAGGTCGATTGTCCAGTGCCTCGTTCCAGACATGCTCCACCACTTCAAATTAAATTCTTCGGAGGAGAATTCCTTCACCCCCAGGGAGGCTGATGCAGGAGCACCACTCAGAAGATCCAAGAGAAGCAAGAAGCCCCCAGACAGATATAGGGCCTCTAGATGATCTACGAACCATGATGTTATTTTGTAAGCCTGTCTCCCCTATGTGTTGTTGGACAGCACTTTTGTAGCACCTCAGGTGCCTAGGGGTAGTTTAGAAAGGGTAGCCTAGGCATTTTGTTTTCTTTTTAAGTATTTACTTTCGTAGTGGATGTAGTAGGTTGCATAGCTTAGGTTTGAGTGTGTACATGTACAAAGCACCTCACCCCTCCACCAGCCCACTTGAAGCAGCCCACACGGGGCCCTAGAACTGCCCCAATTGACTAGCCAAAGGCCCACATCATTGTTGCCCATCTTCAACACAAACCAACAACAACATGTGGGTCAAAGTAGTCAACATTGAGGACCAAATCAGCTTCAAATTCTGCACATGTGACAAGGTAAAAGGCCAAGGGAAGAACCAGCTCATAGAAGACTGTAGGCAAGCTGAATTGCTTGCCTAAATGGTGAAAGCTCCAGCTTTATACACTTTAGGAAGGTCAAGCTCAAGGCAGCCCAAAAACAGGGCTGATTGCCTAACTCAAAGAGGCAACAAAACTACAAATGCGCCAGCTTGCTTACCTCAACTTGTTTGAATTTAATTTCTGCCGAATAGGAGTGGAATGTTGGAGGGGAAGGTTAAAAGGCTTTGTACATTGGTTTGGGAGGATTATCTTATCCTTTATGAAAAAAACAATTAGAAACCTTGCTGTGTGTTTGTGATCGAGAGCCCAGCTCTCTTCTTTCTTCTCCTCCCTTCCCTGCTGAGACCACCCTCCCTCCTTCCTCCTCTCAAGTGTTCCATCCTTGGATGCGTGAGAGCTTGAAGAAGCATAGGTTGGAACCTCCTTGAAGCCCTCAGCTAGGCGTTGAAGACCTGATCAAGAACCTTCTAAGGATTGGTGTTAGTTTAGGGTGCTTGAAGATTGATTCCCGTCCAGCACCTCTTGTCACCTTTGAACTGATTGTAGATCATTTAATAACCCTATTCAAAGCTTCACCAAGATTTGGGAGCCAGGGGAGTCAAAGAAAGGGGTTTAGGCACCCTTCCCTAAAGGGGGCCTTGGGTACACTCTAACCATGTAGTTAATGACTTTACGATGCATGCTAGAATCCTACTTTTATTTTCCTGTCAAGTAACTTGCACATGCTCACTGTTCTTATGAGTTATAGCTCCTTACCTTAGGAAAATCCTGGTAGTTTAATCCTACTTCAGGATGAGAGCTAAAAAACCCTCAAATAAAATATCAAGTCTGAAATAAGCCTTTTAACTTGTAGCCCTTATCAAGCTATCGATCAGTGATGTTATGCACTGTTTCCCACCCTCATGGGGCACACCAACTTATCTTTAGAAGGTGCATGGTGACAATGGTTCCCCAATATAGTTTTAACCTAGACGTGCCTTCACAAGGAAACTCATTGGCCCTGGGCATAACGGTTACGAATAGACTTGACTAGTTTTTCACATGTGGTGGTCACATGATGGAACTCTAGAGGCATCATTGAGAGGTTGGGGTTTCATGTTGTTTCCAGCCCTCGCTGGACATGAAAGGCCTAAACCGTCTGAATAAGGGGAATTACCAAGTGCAATCAGCCGGCATGCCCACCTTAAGAAGTATGGGTCACTTTGTGCATCTCATCCCACTCTCATGGGACATGAAGCCTCATGTAAAATAAGGATCCCATCTCACTAGGAAATCATGGATTTCCTAATTGACTTTGTGGGTTGTCAATTCGATCAAAATAGTGGGAGCCATGATCATTTACTACAAGTCTAGATTAAATGATTCGAAGTAGTACTAATCTACTTTTTCTTGGTTATTATAGATCAAATGGCAATGAACTATAGCGGATTAACACTATGATCCCATCTAGAGAAGGATAATTTGGTTGGTACTAACTTTGTGGACTGGCATCGGAACTTGAGGATATCACTCAAGCTCGAGAAGAAGCTGTATGTCCTTGAGCAAGCTCTTCCTACGGCTCCTGTACCTAATGCTTGAGTGGTAGATAGGGATGCTTTTAGAAAGCATCAAGATGACTCTTTGGAAATTGCATGTCTCATGCTAGCCACTATGGCACCTGAACTTCAAGTGCAATATGAGGAGCAGAACATTTTTCAGATGAAAACACATTTGAAACAGATGTTTGAAACTCAAACTAGAACTGAGAAATATTGCCAAAGCAGTCTTTCAGTGCAAGTTATTAGAAGGTGCTCCAGTGGGACCCCATGTACTCAAGATTATTGGGTATGTGGAACATCTCAAGAGACTGGGACACACAATTGATAACGAGCTGGTCACGGATCTTATTCTATAGTCCCTACCCTCTAGCTTCAATCTATTTATTATAAATTTCAACAAGAACCAAATTGAGTGCATGAGGGAGGAGCTATTGAATATACTCCAAACAACCGAGTGAGAAATGGTCAAGACCAAACCCAACTCTGTTCTTTTGGTTCCCACAACTAGGAAGATGAAAAGAAGGGTAAGGCACATGTTAAAGGCAGTCTCCGGGGTCTGACCAAAGCACTGAAAAAGAACGTGAAGAAGACAAAGGAACATAGATGCTTCCACTATGGCGAGCAGGGCCACTAGAGAAGGGACTGCAAATAACTTAAGAACAAGGAGAAGAAAGGTAAGCCCTTTTCTTTGATGACACCAAAATTTATAGTAAATTTTGTGTCATTTCATATGTCTTTTTGTGTCAAATTCATGAACCTTTGCTTATTTTTATGCCTTTTTTTATCAAATACTATGGAATCTACACTCTTTTTGATTTTTGATGATTTTTAGGTAAAAAGGCATGATTTTTAGGCATTTTCAAGCAATTCCAGATGCATGAATGAATTCCCACCATCAAGAGGAGATTACATGTCAGATTTCATGAAGATTGGAGCTTCAGACTAAATTACGGTAGGGCCGTACTCTATATTACGGTACTGTATTTTCACCGGCTTCCGTAATATCAGAGCACTGCCGTAATTTGTGAAATTTTTGTCCAGAAAGATTTTTAGAAATTATGGCACTACTGTAAAGATTTTCACTGGCCATAATTTGGAGCGCTTTCCGACCAAAAATTTTGGCTGAAATTACAGCACTGCCGTAACCTATTTTACGGTGTCGTAATTGCCAGATGGTTTTGATCAGAGAACTCGACTGAAATTATAGCAGTGCTGTAACCATTTCAACGGGCATAATTCTATTCCTAGCACGCGCTTTTTCTGGACGTTTTGGAGCCCAATTTTTGTGCGATCGATTATGAACAATCCAGACCATAAATCTAAGATCCGTAAGAAGCAAAAAGAGAGCTTTTCGCGAGATGAATACAGAGACACCAAAAGCCCTAATTTTCACCCACTGTCGGGAGAAAAATTGAGTTTCATGCCGCTGCCTTAGGTTTCGTTGTCGGGAAGCATACAACGCATCTCTAGCTATGAAATTTGAGGGGAAGCTTCACTTGGAAGAGAAGACGATACCCCAGAAGTTTCAAAGAGAAAGGATCTTGATCGGAGGAGAAATCAACAAAAGCACGCCGCCAGCACTATTCACACATAGAAATTACGGCTGTAATTTCCATTATAGCCGTTTGGTTATTTGTTTTTCCCCTCTTTCTTGATTTCCTACACTTTGATACTATGGATTATTGTAATTTTTCATCCATGCAAGCTTAAATCTTTTATGGGACATAGGGAACTAATTCCCTTTGATTTCTTAATGACTAGATAAATTTTCATTACTTCGTCACTTATAATTTTAGCATCATAATTCTACTTATGTGATATCTGCTCTTTAATTCTCCATAGATTCATGTTATTAATCATGTTTTAGAGTTTTCGCAATAAGGACCGAAACGTGACTTGCTTGAGAACTTGGAACCCTATAATTGAATGTTAGGAACTTACTGTAAGAAATTTGGTTAGTTATTGTTTCTTGATTTTAGAAGAATAATTGTCATGATAATAATATGAATCTAGGATTGAGTTAATTTATCAAACATGATGATCTTGTGCGAAAGTGAGGATTGGAACGTTGGAGAATCATAAGTAGAACTTGTGTTAAGACTCGGATGCACGAAAGTGATCCTTGAGATTCCACTTGAGATAATCAACTTAGAATTCGGATGCATGAAAATGATCCTTGAGTTCATTGATTGATGATTTTCTTATTTTCAGCTTGGGATAGATCTTATGCGAAAGTGAAGATCGCTCCCTACATGATTGTCTGCATGAAAGTGAGAAGATCCTTTTATGAAGTAAATTAAATTTTTATCATGATAAAATTAAACTGACAAATTACTATTCATATCTAGTTATAGAAATTAAAGTGGATGAAACCCTAGTCCCAGTTTCTCTCTCTGGTATTTTCATTAAAGTCTTCATTAGCTTACTTGCATAGTTTCGACTGCCTAGATAGTAAGAAATCGATTATTCGGTACTTGACAACGAGGTCTCTATGGTTCGATATCTTTCTTTATTACTTCGAGTATACGTGCACTTTGCGGACTACAACAAGTTTTTGGCGCCGTTGCCGGGGACCTTGGTTTTGTCAATATTGAAGATATTGAAAGTATTGCTAGACTGGGTGTTATTTTCTTTTCTCTTGAAATCATTTGATTCATCTACTTTGCATGCACAGGAATCTTCAATCAGGACCTCTTGTACCTTTTGATCCTAAGATAAATAAAACTCTTAGACTATATAGGAAGTTGAGATTTGAAGAAAGACAAGAAGAGGAAGAAGTGACCATGGCAGAACAAATATCACTTAGGGACTATGCAGCCCCTAATCCACGAGAGAGTCACTCTAGCATTGCTAGACCTGTCATAGAGGCTAATAACTTTGAAATCAAGCATGCCTTCTTATCTATGATTCAACAGAACCAGTTTGGAGGATCTCCTCTTGAAGATCCTAACCAACACCTTTCTTTGTTTCTTGAACTTTGTGATATAATTAAAATAAATGGTGTTTCTAACGATGTATTAAAACTAAGATTGTATCCTTTTTCTCTTAGGGACCGAGCGCGATGTTGGCTTCAAGCACAACCTATCGGTACCTTCACCACATGGGAGCAATTGTCCAATGCCTTCTTGATGAAATATTTTCCACCAAGCAAGGCCATACAAATGAGAAACCAGATTTCAAGCTTTGCATAAAGGGATGGTGAATCTTTTAGCAAAGCATGGGAGCGATTCAACGATTTACAACGGAGGTGTCCTCACCATGGCATTGAAAATTGGGTTTTAATTCATACTTTTTACAATGGTTTGCTTTATAATATAAGACTAACTATTGATGCTGCTGCAGGAGGAGCTCTAATGAGCAAAACCATTGATGATGCTTTCAAGTTGTTGGGAGAAATGGCTTTAAATCATAACCAATGGACTTCAGTGAGAGGAGTGTTGGGGTATGCCCTTAAGGCTAATGTTTGAAGACTTGGGATGATTTCAGTATCATGTATAAACTATGTATAAGTTTATAAAGGCAATGGTTGTTATTCAGGTTGTTACATTATCTGCTGTTGTTATGTATACTTCTGAATA
>JANTFE010011808.1:18644-29126 GCA_027562315.1 Costus pulverulentus | reverse complement strand
TTGTCAAGCTATGGACCTAAAATTAGCGCTTCTTGGGAGGCAACCCAAGCACTTTTACCTTAGTTTAGTTTCTTTTATTTTAGTTTATTTTTAGAACTAATTTTTCTTATCTTTTTGTACGTGAAAACAGGTTTTGGCATAAAATATGGCACTGCCGTAATCCGTTTTACGGTACCGTGTTTTCGGTCTGTTTTTGACAGAAAGTTTTGTGATTTTTATGGCAGGGCCGTAACGTCTTTCACATGCCATAATTTTGAGTGATTTATTTCCTGAGAGTTCTTTGAAAAATACGGCAGTACCGTAAATCATTTCACGGTACCGTATTTTAAAGCTGCTTTCCGCTTATTGAGTAGGTGTTTTCTCGCTGTGATTTCAAGAAATTGAGTTGGAAAAATTTTTGATCTTAGGTACAACAACGAAGTACTCATCTTTGTCTATCATCTAGATATTTTTTCTGAATTTTAAAGTCCATGGATCATTCTAAAACCCATAGCAACTTTTCGATTCTGATAAAGTTCTGCAGCAGTTTTTTCTGACTAATTTGATTAGCACTTTTGCTGCAAATTTTTAAGATGCTTAAATAACTTGAAACCCAGATTTTTCACTTGGAATATGAAGTTCGTGTGTCGTTCTATCTCGTGGAATAGTTATTTTCATGAAAATATTTTCCAATCATTCTAGGACACATAGCAACTTTTCGAATTTGATTAATTTTGGTGCAGTTTTTCAGTTTTGTAATTTGAGTAGCCTTCTTTCTGTAGATACCCTAAATTCCTGACAGATTTTGATCCTTCAATTTTTATACACCTGAAAAGAACGAGTTTTATTCTTTTACATGGTTCTGTCCATTTTCTATTTGGATCAATAAATTTTATTCTAGGATATGACTAGTTTTCATAAAAAAATTCAAAAACTACTTGGTTTGCTTTCTACTTGTTATTACGTTTTTTTTTGCCTCCAGATCCAGAAATCTTCAAGAGCAACTATGTTCCACCTCTAGCCACCACTGCATCTGCCTCTAACATCACTGTTTCCAGCCGTCGACACTGGATTATACCATATGCAGATTCTTATGTTGGGGAAAAAAATGGTTCAATTCCATTTCATAAAAACATAATGCGACCGTTTTCAAATTCACCTTATGGACATAAGGCTTTTTATTTAAGCGGGTTATGGCTTCCAATGAACATAAGCATTCATTGTAATTTACCCATAAATAGCTTAGGGCACCTTTGATTAAGAGATATAAACATATAAAATCAAATAAAAATAAATATTTGGAAGAACAATATCATTCATTCATAATTTCTTGCCATAAAGGCTTACAATTTCAACATAATTTCATTTCCATTCATTCACATTCTTTCACTCTTTATTTCCACATAAATATTCTTTCAACGAATATTTATATCTAATTTCAGCTTCTGACAAATGTTCTTTGTATTTCATCCTTCATTTCAATTTCTTTCATCTTCTATCTTCAGTCAATAAATATTCCTTTTGTGAATATTTATTTCATTCCAAGTAACATACACAATATTATAATAATATTTAGGAACTACGCCCCGATACATAGTATCGACGTACACACCTCCCAAACAATATTATTAACAATATATTGTATCATCCTTTCGATAAATATTCCTTTTGTGAATATTTATCTAATTTCAATTTTCTTCGTCTTCGATAAATATTATTTCGTTGAATATTTATGTGGTTTCATCTTTCTTTGATAAATATTCTTTCATCGAATATTTATCTGATTTCATTTCTTTAATAAATATTTTTTCATTGAATATTTACTTGATTTAATTTCTTCGATAAATATTCTTTCGTTGAATATTTATCTGATTTCTTTTCTTCAATAAATATTCTTTTGTTGAATATTTATTTGATTTCATTTCTTCGATAAATATTCTTTCGTTGAATATTTATTTGATTTCATTTCTTCGATAAATATTCTTTCATTGAATATTTATCTGATTTCATTCTTCACAAATAAATATTCTATCTGCGAATATTTATTTTATTTCATCGCAAATAAATTGCTACAAGCATTATTGTAAAAATATTGAGGAACTACGCCCCGATACATAGTATCGACGTACGCACCTCCGAAACAATATTATAGACAAAATGCAGTAACAAAATATTATTTCTCTTCTTCTTACTTTCTTTCATCAAATCAAAGTTGGGTTGAGTCAAGACCAACGTGTGATTAAGACAAATTCAAACCCGAGTTGGGTAGATCCCACACATATATCATGTCTCACTCTTTCAACAGTCAAGTTATTTCTTTCAATAGTCAAGTTATTTCATCATATCAACATCTTGGATTAAGTTCAATTCAATCCAAGTCAATTCTCATGGACATTAGATTAGGCCTAGCCAAATTTCTGATTTCTAAATGTTTCAAAGTATTTTCTAAGACTTAAGATTTAGTCAAAGTTTCATGTGACTTTCATAAGATTGCAGGAACTTCATTTTGACTCCTTAATCAAAATTTCACATCAAAGTTTGTGATTTAATTGTCATATAATTTTGATTTTTGGTCAAAATCAAATTCAACAAATTTTGCTGATTGAAGATGGGCATGTGAAGCAGCCCATATATCTGCATAGCCCAAATCCTGCTAATCAAGCGATGGACAGCTGATAACGAAGCTGACACTGAACATAGTAAAACACATTCGTCTAAAAATGTGATAAAAATAGGGTCGCGGGAAAAGGTTTTGGTTCCGGCGATCCGATCGTCGGATGGTCGTATCCTTTTAGTCATACGTTCACAGGTTCGTTGGGAGGATGTGGCCAAAGTTTCACTTCGATCGGATTGCCGGATGTCGCGTACGTATGGCAGAACTTCAGAGGTGTCTGCAATAAGCGAGAAAAGAAGATCGCCGGAAAATCATTCAATTCCGGCGATCAAACCATCGGATGACCGGATATTTCTGATCATAGGTTCACACTTTCGAGGAGAATCTGTGGCTAAAATCTCAGCCCGATCTGATGGTCGGATATTGAGTTTGACACGAATGAGCATCGGGTGCTCGTGGTTAGATCACCGGAAAATGCTTTCGACTCCGGGGATCCAGTCGTTAGATGGCCGGGTCCTACTGGCCATATGTTCGCACATTCGAGGGGAAGGTTCCCTCAAAGTTTTGGTTCGATCGGATCTGAGGATATCGTGTTCGTCGCTGGCATCGGTAAGCACAAAGGCAAGCTTCGGCGGATTGTGTTGCTGGCGTCAACTGAAGTTCTTTGGCAAAATCAGAGATGGTAGCATCTTCAGCGGATGCGTCAGTGGTTCCACTGGCATCAACGACGTCTTCTCGAATAGGGGATGACAAGGATGAAGATGATACGGAAGGTTTCTTTCCTCCCCTGCTCAAAGGCGGACGTGCGGCGCTAGAAGAAGGGCATCAATCAGAGGTGGATGTCGATGTCGGAGACATCTTCTCGCATCGAAGATGATGACGACGAAGGGAAGAAAACTTCCTCAATCGCTATCTAGCCCAGGGGCGAACGCGCTTCTATCTTCTCCGACTCTTCACCGAGTAGAAGGGCGGAGGGAGCAGAGGCGGATGCTTTCTTTTCGAGCCAGACACGACGACGACGAAGGGAGCCAAGGAGAACTTCCTTCTTCCATTCCCTACTCCACGGCTGCGGCGATGTTATCGAAGACGACTAGAGAAGTCATCGACGGGGCGAGCGTGCCTGCTTCCGGCGTTCACGGAGACAGAAGAACCAGGCGGCGTCTTCTTCTTTCGTTCGAGATGACGACGACGAGGAAGTTTCTGCTCAGAGGCAGGCACTCTTCCTTCCAAGCGGCAACATTCTCTCGTGTCGAGGACGACAACGAGGCGAGCATGCCTCCTTCACAGTGAAATTGGTGGTGAGATCTATTTGAAGAATAGCATTTGCTTCCGGTGTTTGCAGAGACTAGTCGTCCTTCTGTCGTCTTCCGATGCTGTGCCGAGGATGATAAGAACGAGAACATGATGGAGATCAAAGAGCTCAACGGCTCTCTCGACGGATGAGAAATCCTGTCATCAACATCAGCACAAGAGGCTGCTTCTGACGCTTGCCGAGGCTGGAACCATTCTTCTAGCCAACGGAGGATTTTTTAACGGGCTGACCGTAATGATTGCTAGAGGCAACAAAAAGTTGATTTTTTTATGGGAGTTGTTCTCTCCGTCGCTGATTTTATTTACCGGAGTTGTCTCTCCGTCAATAGTTTTGATATCGGAGTTGTCCTTCTCCGTTGATGATTTTATTTACCGGAGTTGTCTCTCCGTCAATAGTTTTGATATCAAAGTTTTCCTTCTCCGTTGATGGTGTCGAGAGAAAAAGGAGGAAGAAGAAGACCAACAAGAGAGAAAAGAGGAATACTTACCTTTTGTGCGTCGATGTTCCTCTCGTCCACTACCCGCTTCAACTTCAAATCTTCCCAAAAATAGCCAAAGCCCCTGCCCCCTCTTCTTTTTTCATTTCTTTTATTGTCACTTCTACCACTTTCAGTTTTTGGAACCGTCAAAACTTCCCAAAAACTTCTCTCTTCTTTTTTCATTTCTTTTATTGTCACTTCTACCACTTTCAGTTTTTGGAACCGTGAAAACTTCCCAAAAAACTTCTCTTCAAACCGTGTGCCACGATTTTTATCTTGGTGCTTCAAATATCAAGAAATCATGGTCAACAATTGATTTTGACTCTTCGAATTAATTATGGCCGAATTGAGCAATGGCCACAATTAATACTTGTTTATTTATCCAGCCAAAGTTTCGCTGCTGCTTTTTTTTTTTTGCTTACTTACGTATCATGGTCAAAATAGGTAAATTTGACCAAGAATTCAGCCCAACCAAATTGGGATCTAATTCCAATTTGGCAATTTATTTTAAGTTGGTCGAAAATCTTATTTGACCCAAAATTAAACATGACTAGCCTAATCATATTTAATTTTACAATGTCATTCTATTAAATCGATTTTTATCAAATCAAACTTAATATTTCAAACCTTGATAATAATTTATTCATGGCAAAAAGTTTAATTTCAATCGAAATTCATTCTTGTGATTCGAAATTACACATGTCTCGTCTCTACATTGAATCATATACAAGATTTTTTAACATTCAACAAATGCCCCCACAACGTATTTGGTATAAGCAACATGCGCATACAAATTCGTTGTCGAAATTCAATTTTCATTTAAGTTCCCACTTTGTCGAGGTAATCATCATTTCATCTTTGTTTCAAATTTCATGCTTCTTTAAATGTGATATTTCTTTAAGAAGCGACCATTGATCGGCGGCATTGGGCGTTCTCCGTCTTGATCTATCAACTGATAAGCTCCTCCTTCGTAGGCTTTTTCTATCACATATGGCCCTTCCCAATTGGGATTAAATTTTTCTCTTGCCATCTTGTTTGCTGTCATGGGTCGTCGCAACACTAGAACGAGATCCCCTTCTTTGAACACACGTTTTTGTGTTAGCTTATCGTAAGCTCTGGACATTTGTGCTTGATATAGCTCCAAATTCTGTTGTGCACTTAATCGTTGCTTGTCTAACTTATCTAATTCATCAAGACGTAGTTGCATATTTTCTTCAATTGTCATATCATGTTGAACAACAACTCTTAGTGATGGAATTTCGATTTTGAGAGGGAGCACTGCCTCGACACCAAAAACCAAAGAATATGGTGTTGATTGAGTTGGTGTTCGATAAGTGGTCCTATAATCCCATAGCAATTCAACCAACTTCTGATGCCAATCTCTTTTGTTCTTCGATGCATTCTTCTTTAGCAACTTGAAGAGAGTTTTGTTAAATGCCTTTGCTAATCCATTCGCCCTTGGATTATATATCGAGGAATATCGCCAATCAATTTTATGTCGATCCGCAAATTTGTAGATAGCGGAATTTTTGAAAGCAAGCCCGTTATCAGACATGATCCTGCTTGGAGTTCCAAATCGACTCAATACATTTTCATGAAAGAAGTTGACGACATTGCTAGCTTTGACTTCCTTTAAGGGAATAGCTTCTGCCCATTTCAAAAAATAATTTGTAGCTGCAAGTATAAAGTGATGACCCAAAGAAGACGGAGGTTCAATCGGTCTGATTATGTGAGTTCCCCATATCTCAAATGGCCAAGACGAGACTATTGGATGAAGAGGATTATGATGCTTATGAATCAAATCCCCATGTACTTGACATGAGTGACATTTCTGCGCATGTTCAATGCAATCTTGCACCATACTAGGCCAGTAGTATCCCAACCTTTTAATTTTCAAATACATCTTAGGTCCAGATTGATGAGCTCCACAAAGACCTGAGTGAATTTCATTTAATACACGAGTAATTTCATTTCCAGCAATACATCAAAGCCATAATTGTTCATATGAACGTCGATATAGAGTGTCATTCACGAACACGTATCAGAGGGCTCTTTTCTTCAATTGCATCCTTTGAGTTTTATCTTCAGGTAGAATACCCATCTTAAAATAATTAAGAAAAGGGTCTCTCCAATCATCTTCTTGTTGAGTTGCTATCATGATTTTCAATGCATCATCCATATGCGTATCTTCATCTTCAGCATTCATATTTGCCGGTGCGATCAATCTTCTATTCCTGACATTCACATTGATCTGCTCACAAATTGGATTAGCCAATTCCTTAGCAAGCCGTGCTAAAGCGTCTGCTTTACCATTGACAGCTCTAGGTATGCGTGTTAAAATAACGCAATGAATTTTCTCCAAAAGCTCCTTTGCTTTAATATGATATTTATGCAATTCTGCCTTCTTGATCTTATACTCACCAGTCACTTGCCTAATGATGAGTTGCGAATCCCCATACACATGCAATTTGTCAATCTTCATTTTGTTTGCAAGTTCAAGGCCAGCAATTATGGCTTCATATTCAGCTTCGTTATTGCTGTAGGATTCTGTAAGTGCTAGGGAATAGTACAATATAACTTTTTCAGTTGTAATGAAAACTAGACCAATTCCTGACTTTACTTTCGGGGTGTCGGGGCTAATAGCTAGTTGAATGGAGGATGCTCCATCAAAATAAAGCTCCCAATACTTTTCAATGTCATTTGCATTCAATACCTGTTCATCTGGAAGATCATATGTGAGAGGCGAATTATCTAGAAGGGGATGAGCCGCCAAAAAGTCAGATAACGCTTGTCCTTTTTTTGCTTTCTGTGATACATATGTTATATCAAATTCCTGGAGTAACACTGCCCATTTAGCTAGACATCCAGTTAATGTTGGCCTTGTCATGAGGTATCGCAAAGGATCAACTTTCGATATAAGTTGGATTTTATGCTCAAGAAGATAGTGCCTTAATTTCTTGACAGCAAAAACCAAAGCTAAGCATTGCTTTTCAATAGCAGAGTATGAACTTTCTGCCCCAACAAACATTCGACTGAGATAGTACAGGGCAATTTCCTTTCCATCATCATTGTTCTGAGCTAGTAAAGCTCCTAAAGATGTATCCAATGCCATAGTGTATAAAATTAAAGGCTTTCCAACAATCGGTGCGCTAAGGACTGGAGGATGCAATAGATATTCTTTGATATTTTCAAAAGTCTTTTGACAAGCATCATCCCAAATAAATGGAGCATCTTTCTTGGTTAATTTCGAGAAGGGATGGATTCGTCCAGATAAATTGGCAATAAATCTTCTAATATATGTCAGGCGCCCTTGAAATGATCTAAGCTCTTTTAGATTTCTCGGAGGCGACATTTCGGTGATAACTTTTATTTTTGATGGGTCTATCTCAATTCTTTGGTGTTTCACGATAAACCCGAACTTTCCTGACGACACCCCAAATGCGCACTTGAGAGGATTCATCTTAAGATTATGTTTACGAATGCGAGTAAACACTATTCTTAAATCTTGCCAATGGTCTATTTTGGATTGCGATTTAACGACCAAGTCATCAACATAACATTCAACAATTTTGTGAATCAGGTCATCAAAAATCTTCGTCATTGCCCTTTGGTATGTTGCGCCTGCATTCTTAAGTCCGAATGGCATCACTGTGTAACAGTATATACCAATTGGTGTACGAAATGATGTATGTCTTTCATCTTCTGGTGCCATTTTGATTTGGTTATGTTTAGAAAACCCGTCCATGAATGAGAATATCTCATAGTTTGACACCGAATCTATCATCACTTCCGAAATAGGGAGAGGGAAGTCATCTTTTGGACAAGCATTGTTCAAGTCTCTGAAATCGACATAGACTCGAATTCGTCCATTCTTCTTCTTCGCTAGAACAATGCTTGCTATCCAGTCTGCATTTTTCTCTTCTCTAACGAAGCCTACCTCAATAAGCTTCTTAATTTCAACAATAATTTGTTCCTCCAACACTATCCGCATTCGTCTTAGAGCTTGCTTTATTGGAGTGTTGTCAGGATTAATGGCTAGCTTATGTGTAGCAATTTCCGGATTTAGTCTAGGCATTTCCTTATACGACCAAGCGAAACAATCGCTAAATTCTTGTAGAAGCATCTTCAATTGACTTCCTTCATCTTCTGAGAGCAAGGCGCTTATAAAAGCAGGTTTAATGTCTTCTTCAGATCCAAGATTGATCTCCACTAATTCATCACAAGTGGTTTGCCCCCCCCCCCCCCCCCCCCCCCCGTATTCTAATCCTTTGGGCGCCTTCTTGAACTCTTCCATGCCTTGGTTATTTGGCTCTTCTTCCACTTCACATATTGACACCACATTACAAGTGTGAAAAGGAAGTTGGTAAGTTGATTCATCCGATGACTCTTCAGGTTCTTGATATCCCAAACCCCGAGTATTAGAAATTCTTCCACTTGATGAAATTATTTCTCTTGAAGGAGGGTACCATAGCTTTTGAAATTGATGAAGTTCAGCTTTTGATCGAGGCCTTAAATAGCCATTTTTCTCTACCAATCCTATTAACTTTGGAGAATAATAACTGAATGGTAGTGATGACACCAAAATATGTAGTATATTTTTATCATTTTAAATATCTTTTCATGCTAAATTGAGGATCCTTTACTTGTTTTTATGCTGAATCCATCAAATATTGCAAAGTCTACTTCTATTTTGGTTTTTCATGATTTTCAGGCAAAAAGGCACTATATTGGGCGTTTTAAGCAAAATCAAATTACATGGAAGAGTTCCCATCATCAAGAAGAAGTCACACAACAAATTTCACGAAAATCGAAGTTAAGAACCAAAATACGGCGGTGCCGTAAACTATTTTATGGTACCGTATTTTCACGGCTACCGTATTATCAAGAACACGGTCGTATTTTGGTGATTTTCCAAACAGAAAGTTTTTGTGATTTCACGGCACTACCGTAAAGAATTACACTTGCCATATTTTCCAGCATTTCAGACCAGCGTGTTCAACTGATTTTACGGCACCACCGTGAAGAAGTTTACGGTGCCATATTTTGTGAAGACTTCAGATCAGAGAACTCGACTGAAATTACAGCACTGCCGTACACGATATTATGGTACCGTATTTCCCAGCCTCTCCAAAACAGAACACTCAAGCTATTTTATGGCAGTGCCGTAACATATTATACTGCCGTAATTCCCAGTCAAAAACGTAATTTTTACTAGTCCGAATCTTGCGCGGGTCATAACTTTTGATCCAGAGCTCCAAATCAAAATCCAAAAATTGTGGAGGACTCATATTTAAGACGAGAAGACCCTCGAAGTGGAAGAAGAACTTTTATCCAGTATCGAGGGAGAAATCGCTAGAGAGGCGGCTAGGGTTTGGCCTCGCGCCGAGAGGCATAGAGAGCACCTCAGGCCGTGATTTTCACTCAGAATCTTCGCTTGGACGAGAGAAAGATGCCACAGATGTTTCAGAGTGTTTGGAGTCCGATCGGAGGAGGAATCAACAAAACAGCGGTGACAACGCTATTCATCATGAAATTACAGGTGTAATATACATTACACCCGTGTTGTAACGTTGTTTTTTTTTCTCCTTCTCTGATTTCTAATTGTTCTAAACTATGATTCATTATATTTTTTCCTCCATGCAAGCTTAACACTCTTTTGGGACATGGGGTGTAATCCCCTTGATTCTTAATGATTAGATAACACTTCTATTTTCGTCATGATAATTTTTGCTATGATAATTTTACTTTTGTGATGGATTGTTCTTAGACTCTCTATAAGTCCATGTTACTAATTATGTTTTTAGAGTTTTTACAATGAGACTGAAAGATGATTTGCTTGAGAACTTGGAACCCTAGAATTGCATGTTAGGATCCCTTCCTTAGGTTAGAACTAATTTGATATGTTCTAGTAAATTAATTGCCATGATTATAACATGAATCTATAGATCGAGTCTATTTGTCAAACGTGGAGATCTTGTGCGAAAGCAAGGCTCAGAACGTTGGAGATCCATGAGTAAAACTAGTGTAGAGACTCGGATGCACGAAAGTGATCCTTGAGACTCCACTAGAGATTATCAACCTAGAATTCAGATGCACGAA
>JANTFE010011808.1:3411-15434 GCA_027562315.1 Costus pulverulentus | reverse complement strand
TCTCTAGCAGGCCACTAGAGATTACTCACTCTACTGTCGGCATCATCATCATTGACGGCAGCTTTTCAGCTAGCTTCCATTCACCTCTGCTTCTTGCCTGCTCGACTTTTTCCACCGGCACTCTTCAGACCTCCGACGACATCTCTGATCCCCTCTTGAGATTATTTATATTATTATTATTTTTTGAGACTATTTTTGATCTGAGCCTTATGTACCTTAAATTTTGTAGAAAATTTTCAAAAAGGCACATCTTTGGACTTTGCAGCATCTGCCCCGACACCATTTTTGGTCTGAGCCTTATGTATTTTTGGTCAGAGCTTGCTATATAGTTTTGTGAGTATTATTTGTACTTTCTAGTGATTATTTGATCTACACTTTTCTTCTCCTAAAAATTCTATCACTCTGCATCGCTTACATTGTTTGAGCCTTACGTGTTTATACAGATATATCACTTTACATCTCATATTGTTGATGTTTTACACCTTTTACATCGATATTGATATTTTTGGTGTTTGAAAATTTTTGTGACTTGCATGGATTTTTCTATGATGATGAGAATACTCTTGATAAATATTGATGATAACTTGTTTAATTCTTGATGATGAAAATCAAATTCATGACAAACCCTATCATGTTAGATTTATTTCTTCAATACATATCTATTTTTAAAATTTGACATTAGTTGATGCATGAGATTTTGGGTGGATATGTTATTTAAGGGATAAAATCTAAAAGTGAAATTGTTCTTTTGAATAAAATGAGCATATGAGTGTGATTTTTGAATTGATGTTGATTGATTAATTTAGTTGATATTTATGCTATTTGCTATTTGTTGGGAAGAAAGATTCCTTGATCCAAATAAAGTGAGAGACTCCCCTACTTGGCAGTATGTAAAATTGATAGTGGTACCTAAGACATGAGTTGAAGTCTACAAAAAATTAATGAGAGTGAAAAAGAATAAGACTCCTCTACTTGGCACTGTGTAAAATTGACAGTGGTACCAAAGACAAGGGTTGAAGTCAAAATGAAAAGTTTGCCATCCATGCAAAAATAACAAAATACATGAAAATAATAATATTATGTGTGGAAAAAGATCTTCGAAATCCTATTCCTGTAAACAAAAGTTGATAGTCATAAATTGAAATTAGATGAAGTCTTGAGATTGATATTCTATTTATTGTACAACTTGCGAAATTTTATTTGATTGAATTGTGGATCTAGAGGGTTGAGTTATAAGGATGATATGTTTACTTGCAGTTTTATAAAGTAATTGATGGAAATTTTCATTGATAGGTTGTATTTTAAAAATTAATTGAGCATGAAAAGGTTATTCTTTTAATCAAATTTTGATTTTAAATTTTGATTTTTGCTTGAGGACAAGTAAAGTTTGAGCCTTATGTGTTTGAAGACACCAAAGTATGTAGTATATTTTGTATCATTTTAAATACCTTTCCATGCTAAATTGAGGATCTTTTACTTGTTTTTATGCTAAATCCATCAAATATTGCAAAGTCTACTTCTATTTTTGTTTTTCATGATTTTCAGGCAAAAAGGCACTATTTTGGGCGTTTTTAAGCAAAATCAAATACATGGAAGAGTTCCCATCATCAAGAAGAAGTCACAGAACAAATTTCACGAAAATCGAAGCTAAGAACCAAAATACGGCAGTGTCGTAAACTATTTTACGGTACCGTATTTTCACGGCTACCGTATTATCAAGAACACAGTCGTATTTTGGTGATTTTCCGAACAGAAAGTTTTTGTAATTTTACGGCACTGCCGTAAAGAATTACACGGGCTGTATTTTTCAGCGTTTTAGACTAGAGTGTTCGACCGATTTTACGGCACCACCGTGAAGAAGTTTACGGTGCCGTATTTTGTGAAGACTTCAGACCAGAGAACTCGACTGAAATTACGGCACTGCTGTAAACGATATTACGGTACCATATTTCCCAGCGTCTCTAGAATAGAACACTCAAGCTATTTTACAACAGTGCCGTAACATATTACACTGCCGTAAATCCCAGTCAAAAGCGCGATTTTTATGAGTCTAAATCTTGCGCGGGCCATAACTTTTGATCCAGAGCTCCAAATTGAAATCTAAAAATTGTGACGGACTCGTATTTAAGAGGAGAAGATGCTCGAAGTGGAAGAAGAACTTTAATCCAGTATCGAGGGAGAAATTGCAAAAGAGGTAGCTAGGGTTTGGCCTCACGCCGAGAGGCGTAGAGGGCACCTTAGGCCATGATTTTCACTCAGAAGCTTCGCCTAGAGGAGAGAAAGATGCCATAGAAGTTTCAGAGCATTTGGAGTCCAATCGGAGGAGGAATCAACAAAACAGCGGTGACAACACTGTTCATCACGAAATTACGGGTGTAATTTACATTATTCCCGTGTTGTAACGTTGTTTTTTTTTCTCCTTCTCTGATTTCTAATTGTTCTAAACTATGATTCATTGTATTTTTTCCTCCATGCATGCTTAACACTCTTTTGGGACATGGGTGTAATCCCCTTGATTCTTAATGATTAGATAACTCTTCTATTTTCGTCATGATAATTTTTGCTACGATAATTTTACTTTTGTGATGGATTGTGCTTAGACTCTCTATAAGTCCATGTTACTAGTTATGTTTTTAGAGTTTTCGCAATGAGACTGAAAGGTGATTTGCTTGAGAACTTGGAACCATAGAATTGCATGTTAGGATCCCTTCCTTAGGTTAGATCTAATTAGATCTGTTCTAGTAAATTAATTGCCATGATTATAACATGAATCTATAGATCAAGTCTATTTGTCAAACGTGGAGATCTTGTGCGAAAGCAAGGATCGGAACGTTGGAGATCCATGAGTAAAACTAGTGTAGAGACTCAGATGCACGAAAGTGATCATTGAGACTCCACTAGAGATTATCAACCAAGAATTCGGATGCACGAAAGTGATCTTTGAATTCTCTGATTGATGATTTACTTATCTTTAGCCTGGGATAATGATTTACTTATCATTATCATTGAAAGAGATAGCTGATGTTTAATAGGCATGTAATGCCTCTTTTATATCAGCATCTACAAAAAACGATTGAAACATTTGTGGATGCTGCAAAGCATAAATAAGAACGTCTCTCAGCTCTTGCGACATCATGAGGGCGTCATAAATACTGAGCAGTGCAGGAACCTTTCTCAAGTGTGACAAAATATTATATTCAGAAGGAGCCAACTTCTTTACCGGAGAAGTCATGTCATTATCAGGCTCTAATACTTCGATCTACTTGCCTTTATCTTTCTCTTTATTTAACTGACGCTCTAGAAGAACTCTACCACTTCTGACATTCAACTGGCAAGTTTCGGGAGTCTGTTTCTCTACATGGTTAGCCATTTCTTCATATAAATCAGCAGGTAAATAAAATTCTTCTTCTGAAGCACTACCTAAGCTGATCATATTGCAAACAGCTATCTTCAAAATTGGAATCGTTTGAGGATTTCTCCTGATAGTTATGCGACCCATAGCTATTTGTCGCATTACCCAACACTTCAATTCATCACACTCATCCAATGTTTGCCAAATTCTTCTATGATAAGGGCAATAAATGCAATGATCAACACACCTTGCCTCGTTTTCAGTTCTTGGAGGAGGAAGCTCTAAACCAAATTTTGTTGCGTATTGCAATAGAATTTCAAGCTCTTCTCGATCAAGAGGGAAAGGATCCGGCAATTCATCTTCTTCCTTAATGATCCTCAGTTGAATAATTTTGTTATTCACATTAAAAGTGGCAATGCCCCCACTTTGGTTTGGACGAAAAGTCTCTTGAGCTAAGAGCATCTCAGCATCAATAGCAGCAATTCTTTTTCTTGTTCGCTTCAGTTGATGTTTATGATTCAACCATCGCTGATATGATAAATCTTCGTCCCGTTCTAGACGTTGTGAAGATAATAACAAATCTGGTCTAGAATTTTCCAACAGCTCAAGTTTCTCTTGCAAAAGTTGAGGATCACGAGCCTCAGCCTATCTTGACGCTTCTGAGGCAATTGAAAACATTCTACAAGTTTCAATTTCATAATCTTCCTCTTCATCTCCTTCATCTTCTAACAGTTTATCCCACACATCTTGGGTGATAAAGTGTTGCAGTTTAATCAATTCAGGAAACTCCTGTTCATACTCCTCGAGTGAATCAAGGTGTTTTTCAACACTAGATTTTTCTTTTGGCATTGCAAGAGAGCTAGACTTCTTGTTCTTTTTCTTTCTCAGTCGCCAATTCTTGCTTTTAAATGTCTTACTCGTAGATGGCTGTGGTTCAGGAAGTATACACTGCAGGGAGACAGGATCCTTCCATACAATACCCAGCATATGCTTTAATCTTCTTAAGAGTTGTACTGTCTTTTTCGGCAATACAATGCTCCATCCTTCACCATCTGTCAATGGAACGTTTGGATTTTCTGACTCCACAAGATTCGTCTGTTCAGTTGAAGTCTCATTCAGTACCAATTTTGATAGAGTTATTCTCCCCAACTTGTATTGTCTTTCAATCCAATCATTGAAGACATAACAATCTTCTATCATATGCCCTAATATGCGATGATAAGGGCAATAATTGGGATTATCAGTTTTATTAGCTTCATGGGGATACTTTGGTTCTGGCAATTGTAAACCATTCTTCAATGCATCTTTGAAGATCTTCATAGCCTTCTCTCTTTTAAAAGAATAAACTTTATTTTTTCTGTCTTCAAAATTCATTGGTCTCTTCCCTCGACTGTAATTTTCACCAAACAACGACGTCTTGTCACTTGGGGGTACATCAGTATTATGGACTTCTGTCCTCTTCCCTTTGCTAGTAACATGAGTATATGCGATCTTAGGATCACTTCTCTTTGGTTCTTCTTTGTTGAATCTTGGAGTTTGTAGATTCGAAATAACCTGAGGATTCATCCTTTCAAGCTTGGCCACCTGAGTAATCAATTCTTGAAAGGTGGAGATATTATTTACACAAAGAAATGGTGCCATATAGTTATCAATGTTACCGACGAGTAGCCCAATGGCTTGAGACTGCTCTAATGGTTGTTCGCATCTTATACTCAAATTACGACATCTCATAATATAATCTAGGACTGTCTCATCCTTTTTCCTTCTTATATTAGCTAAATCAGCAATTGTGATCTTATCGCTAACTGAAGCAAACTTCATACGGCAAGTCTTACTCCTGCTCGCTTCATTGCAAAATTTGGCTGAGTGATGCTTGAATGATGTTCTTCCACAATATAAAAATGATTTTATAAGTATAGATCTCAAAGATGAAGAGGTGAAGCCAATGTCCCACTAGGTGTGCCAGAATTTGTTGCGGAAAAAAATGGTTCAATTCCATTTCATAAAAACATAATGCGACCGTTTTCAAATTCACCTTATGGACATAAGGCTTTTTATTTAAGCGGGTTATGGCTTCCAATGAACGCAAGCATTCATTGTAATTTACCCCTAAATAGCTTAGGGCACCTTTGATTAAGAGATCTAAACATATAAAATTAAATAAAAATAAATATTTGCAAGAACAATATCATTCATTCATAATTTCTAGCCATAAAGGCTTACAATTTCAACATAATTTCATTTCCATTCATTCATATTCTTTCACTCTTTATTTCCTCATAAATATTCTTTCAACAAATATTTATATCTGATTTCAGCTTCTGACAAATGTTCTTCGTATTTCATCCTTCATTTCAATTTCTTTCATCTTCTATCTTCAGTCAATAAATATTCCTTCTGTGAATATTTATTTCATTTCAAGTAACATAAACAATATTATAATAATATTGAGGAACTACGCCCTGATACATAATATCGGCGTACGCACCTCCCAAACAATATTATTAACAATATATTGTATCATCCTTTCGATAAATATTCCTTTTGAGAATATTTATCTAATTTCAATTTTCTTCGTCTTCGATAAATATTCTTTCGTTGAATATTTATGTGGTTTCATCTTTCTTCGATAAATATTCTTTCATTGAATATTAATTTGATTTCATTTCTTCAATAAATATTCTTTCATTGAATATTTACTTGATTTCATTTCTTCAATAAATATTTGTTTGTTGAATATTTATCTGATTTCATTTCTTCAATAAATATTCTTTCATTGAATATTTATTTGATTTCATTTCTTCGATAAATATTCTTTGGTTGAATATTTATTTGATTTCATTTCTTCGATAAATATTCTTTCGTTGAATATTTATTTAATTTCATTTCTTCGATAAATATTCTTTTATTGAATATTTATCTGATTTCATTATTCACAAATAAATATTCTATCTACGAATATTTATTTTATTTCATCACAAATGAATTGCTACAAGCATTATTGTAATAATATTGAGTAACTACGCCCCGATACATAGTATCGACATACACACCTCCCAAACAATATTATGGACAAAATGCAGTAACAAAATATTATTTCTCTTCTTCTTACTTTCTTTCATCAAATCAAAGTTGGGTTGAGTCAAGACCAATGTGTGGTTAAGACAAATTCAAACCCAAGTTGGGTAGATCCCACACATATATCATTTCAAACTCCTTCAACAGTCAAGTTATTTCTTTCAACAGTCAAGTTATTTCATCTTATCCACATCTTGGATTAAGTTCAATTCAAACCAAGTCAAATCTCATGGACATTAGATTGGGCCTAGCCAATTTTCTGATTTCTAAATGTTTCAAAGTATTTTCTAAGACTTAAGATATAGTCAAAGTTCATGTGACTTTCATAAGATTGCAGGAAGTTCATTTTGACTCCTTAATCAAAATTTCACATCAAAGTTTGTGATTTAATTGTCAGATAATTTTGATTCTTGGTCAAAATCAATTTCAACAAATTTTGCTAAGTGAAGATGGGGATGTGAAGCAGCCCATATATCTGCATAGCCCAAATCCTGCTAATCAAGCGATGGACGGCTGATAATGAAGCTGACATTGAACATAGTGAAACGCATTCGTCTGAAAAAAATATTTGTCATATGTTCGCAAGTTCGTTGGGAGGATTTGGCCAAAGTTTCACTTCGATCGGATGGCCGGATGTCGCGTATGTAAAGCAGAACTTTAGAGGTGTCTGCAATAAGTGAGAAAAGAAGATCGCCGGAAAATCGTTTGATTCCGGCGATAAAACCGTCGGATGACCGGATCTTTCTGGTCATAGGTTCGGACTTTCGAGGAGAATCTGTGCTAAAAGCTCAGCCCGATCCGATGGTCGGATATTGAGTTCAATGCGAATGAGAGTCGGGTGCTCATGGCTGTGAAAAAAAAATGGAGATCACCAGAAAATGCTTTTGACTCCGGGGATCCAGCCGTTAGATGGCCGGATCCATCTGGCCATATGTTCGCACATTCGAGGGGAAGGTTCCCTCAAAGTTTTGGTTCGATCGGATCTGAGGATATCGTGTTCGTCGCTGGCATCGGTAGGCACAAAGGGAAGCTTCAGCAGATTGTGTCACTGGCGTCAACTAAAGTTCTTTGGAAAAATCATAGACGGTAGCATCTTCAGCGGATGCGTCAGTGGTTCCACTGGCATCGACGACGTCTTCTCGGGTAGGGGATGACAAGGATGAAGATGATAAGGAAGGTTTCTTTCCTCCCCTACTCAAAGGCGGACGTGCGGCGCTAGAGGAAGGGCATCAATCAGAGGTGGATGTCGATGTCGGAGACATCTTCTCGCATCGAAGATGACGACGACGAAGGGAAGAAAACTTCCTCAATCCCTATCCTGCCCAGGGGTGAACGCGCTTCTATCGTCTCCGACTCTTCACCGAGCATAAGGGCGGAGGGAGCAGAGGCGGATGCTTTCTTTTCGAGCCAGACACGACGACGACGGAGGGAGCCAGGGAGAACTTCGTTCTTCCCTTCCCTACTCCATGGCTACGGCGATGTTATCGAAGACGACTAGAGAAGTCATCGACGGGGCGAGTGTGCCTGCTTCCGGCGTTCACGGATAGAGAAGAACCAGGCGGCATCTTCTTCTTTCGTTCGAGACGACGACGAGGAAGGTTTTGCTCAGAGGCAGGCACTCGTCCTTCCAAGCGGCAACATTCTCTCGTGTCAGGGACGACAACGAGGCGAGCATGCCGCCTTCACAGTTAAATTGGCGGCGACATCTAGTTGACTAATAGCATTTGCTTCTGGTGTTTGTAGAGACTAGTCATCCTTTTGTCGTCTTCCGATGCTGTGCCGAGGATGATAAGAACGAGAACATGATGGAGATCAAAGAGCTCAACGGCTCTCTCGACAGATGAGAAATACCGTCGTCAACATCAGCACAAGAGGCTGCTTCTGACGCTTGCCGAGGCGGGAACCATTCTTCCAGCCAGCAGAGGATTTTTTAACAACGGGCTAACCGTGATGGTTGCTAGAGGCAACAAAAAATTGATTTTTTTTTACGGGAGTTGTTCTCTCCGTCGCTGATTTTATTTACTGGAGTTGTCTCTCTGTCAATAGTTTTGATATCGTAGTTGTCCTTCTCCGTTGATGATTTTATTTACCGGAGTTGTCTTTCGTCAATAGTTTTGATATCGGAGTTTTCCTTCTCCGTTGATGCTGTCGAGAGAAAAAAGGAGGAAAAAGAAGACCAAGAAGAGAGAAAAGAGGAATACATACCTTCTATGCGTCGATGTTCCTCTCGTCCACTACCCGCTTCAACTTCGAATCTTCCCAAAAATAGCGAAAGCCCCTACCCCCTCTTCTTTTTTCATTTCTTTTATTGTCGCTTCTACCACTTTCAGTTTTTGGAACCGTCAAAACTTCCCAAAAAACTTCTCTTCAAACCATGTGTCACGATTTTTATATTGGCGCTTCAAATATCAAGAAATCATGGTCAACAATTGATTTTGACTCTTCGAATTAATTATGGCCAAATTGAGAAATGGCCACAATTAATACTTGTTTATTTATCCAGCCAAAGTTTCGGTCCTGCTTTTTTTTTTGCTTACTCACGTATCATGGTCAAAATTGGTAAATTTGACCAAGAATTCTGCCAAACCAAATTGGGATCTAATTCCAATTTAGCGATTTATTTTAACTTGGTCGAAAATCTTATTTGAGCCAAAATTAAACATGACTAGCCTGATCATATTTAATTTTACAATGTCATTCAATTAAATCAATTTTTATCAAATCAAAGTTAATATTTCAAACCTTATTAATAATTTATTCATGGCAAAAGGTTTAATTTCAATCGAAATTCATTCTTGTGATTCGAAATTACACATGTCTCGTCTCTACATCGAATCATATACAAGATTTTTTAACCTTCAACATCTTACTTCTTCTACTGCCTCTTATTCTATTGATTTTATTTATTTATGCAGTAGACTCTTCATTAGTGACTGATTTTTTATTTTTACAGTGCTATCTCTTGCACCACTGGCCGACGATCTCACCTCCAAGACTGTATTCTCTAGCAAGCCACTAGAGATTACTCACTCTACTGTCGGCACCATCACCATCATTACTAGCAGCTTTTCAGCTAACCTCTGTTCACCTCTGCTTCTTGCCTGCTCGACTCTTTCCACCGGCATCCTCTTTAGACCTCCGGCGACATCTCTGATTCTCCCTTCAGAAAATTATTTTTATCATTATTATTTTTAGAGACTATTTTCAGACTGAGCCTTATGTATCTTCAATTGTGCAGAAAATTTTCAAAAGGCACATCTTTGGACCCTGCATTGGCCTGACAATGATTGAGCATGATCTATATAGTTTTGTGAGTATCACTTGCACTCTCTTATTAATGACTATTTCTTATAATGCTTCTTTGACTTTATCATATTTATACTACTTATTAGTTTTCTCTTGAAAAATGATTTTATGGATATATGGAACTCATTGTTTTGGTGATGATATTATTCAAATTTGTTGTCAAAATTGATGAAAGCATATGATCCACTTTCTACTATATGATGGCATGATTTATTGATAAAATTTCTATTGATAAAATATCTTCCTTGATGATGTGAGTATTTATACTTATGATTAGAGAAAAACCCTATCAAGTTAGATTTATTTCTTCAATGCATATCTATTTTTAAAATTTGACATTGGTTGATGCATGAAATTTTGGGTAGATGTGTTATTTTACGAATAAGATCTAAAGGTGAAACTACTCCTTTGAATAAAATGAGTATATGAGTATGATTTATGAATTGAGATCAATTGATCAACCTAGTAGATGTTTAGTCTATTTTTTCTATTTGTTGGGAAATAAGAATCCAAGATCCATAAAAATAGTGAGAGACTCCCCTACTTGGCACTATGTAAAATTGATAGTGGTACCGATGATAAGAGTTGAAGTCAAAAATAAAAAGTGTGTATCTAAGTGGATGCATGCCATCTTTGAAAAAATAATCAAATAAAAAAAAAGGAAAAAAATTTATTTGTGGAAAAAGATCTTGGAAACCTAATTCCAATAAACAAAGGCATGATAGATTTGAACTGAAAACTGGGTGAAATGATGAGATTGAAAATTCTATTTATTATACAAGTTGCAAAGTTTTATTTGTTTGAGTTTTGGATCTAGAGGGTTGAATTCTAATAATGATATATTTATTTGACGTTTTGTGAAACAATTGATGGAATTTTTCAATGATGATTGTATTTTAGAAATTTATTGAGCATGACAAGGTTTTTCTTTTAATCAATTTTTGATTCATGAGATTGAAAATTCTATTTATTATACAATTTACAAAGTTTTATTTGATTGAGTTGTGGATCTAGAGGGTTGAATTACAAGAATGCAAAATACGGCACTACCGTAATCTACTTTACGGTACCGTATTTTTTATTTGATTTCCACCCGAGAGTCTTTGGTATTTTACAGCCGTACCGTAATATTGTTCACGGTACCGTATTTTTGAGTAGTTTTTAACCCGATAGTTCTTTGTAAATTATGGCACTGCCATTAGGAGTTTAACGGTACCGTATTTTAAGACTGCATTATGCTTATTTGAGTAGGTTTTTTCTCACTGCGATTTTAAGAAATTGGGTTGGGAAAATTTTTTATCTTTGGCACCATCACGAAGTACTCATCTTTGTCTATCATCTGGATATTTTTGCTGAATTTTAAAGTCCATGGATCATTCTAAAACACATAGCAACTTTTCGATTTTGATTAATTTCTGCAGTAGTTTTCTTCTGACTAATCTGATTAGCACTTTCGCTACAGCTTTTTAAGATGTTTAAATAACTTGAAACCCAGATTTTTCACTTGGAATTGGAAGTTCGTGTGTCATTCTACCTTGTGGATTAATTATTTTCATGAAAATATTTTCTAATCATTCTAGGACACATAGCAACTTTTTGAATTTGATTAATTTTTATGCAGTTTTGTAATCTGAGTAGCCTTCTTTCTATTGATACCCTAAATTCCTGACAGATTTTGATCCTTTAGTTTTCATACATCTGAAAAGAACATATCTTATTTTACAACTTGGTTCTGTCCATTTTCTATTTGGATCATTAAATTTTATTCTAGGACATGGCTACTTTTCATAAAAAATTGAAAAACTGCTTTCTTTGTTTTCTACCTGTCTTGCTTCTTTTGGCTGCAGATTTAGAAATCTTCAAGAGCAACTATCTTCCACCTCTAGCCACCACTGCATCTGCCTCTTATTCCATTTATTTTATTTATGCAGCAAACTCTTCATTAGTGACTGATTTTTTTTTCTATGCAGTGCTATCCCTCGCACCCACAGGCCGACGATCTCACCTCCAAGATGAAAGGTCCCCTTCAAGGGGGAGCAAAACCCTAGTGGCGCATGTGGAGGTTTGAACGCAGCGGAATGGATTTCTAGGGATCGGTTGCATGAGATATAATCAACTACAAAAACCGAATGCAAACATCAATGAAGAATCATACCATCGCCATTCTTTGGATGGTGTGTTGGAAGCAAAGATCGAAAGGGATCTTCTCCAAAAGTGACGCACACAAGGTGATGTCGCCTACTCTTTGTTGATCCTTGTGCTAGCAAGGTTCTTCAAAGGTGCTTGT
>JANTFE010011788.1:309-11908 GCA_027562315.1 Costus pulverulentus | reverse complement strand
TAACATACTGAATAACAACCATTGCCTTTATAAACGTAAGAGTTTATATACATGATACTCATAGAATCCCAAAGCCTCAAACATTAGCCTTAAGGGCATACCCCAACACTTCATTGGGTTTTTGGGACTAGTGTATTTCGGGGATATGCTTCCGCTATGTGTATGTATTGATTGTTAAAAATTTGTAAATATCCCCGGGGTGAGTTCTTAGACTATCTTAGGGTGTGTGGGATCCTATCCCAACTCACTCCTCCTAGAACACCTCAATGGAATGGTGTGTCTGAATGAAGAAATCAAACCTTATTGGAAATGGTTCAATCTATGATGAGTCACGCAAGTTTACCACCCTCATTCTGGGGTCATGCACTTGAGATAACTTCTCTCATACTGAATAACGTTCCATATAAGAGTGTCTGCAAGATTCCATACGAGGTATGAAGTAGGAGATGCCCTAACCTCTCTTTGATCAGGATCTAGGGATCTGAGGCTTATGTCAAACGTCAGGATTATAGAAAGCCAAAACTTGGATCTGATAAATGTGTGTTTGTGGGGTATCCCAAGGAAACTAAAGGATACTACTTCTATGTCCCTATTGATAACAAAATCTTTGTTGCTCGGGGTGTTGTCTTTCTATAGAAAGAATTTCTCATGAAAGAAGTCAATGGGAGCAAGTTTGTCTTGGACGAGGTCCAAGTGCAACCACAAGACACAGAGATGGAACCTAAGCCACCAGCACCGGTTGCTAGGCAGCTTGAGGCTTAGACACAGGTCCCACGTAGGTTAGGGAGGATTCATCGTGCACCTGAGAGGTATGGATTGCTGTCGAGCCAACACGACGGGATCTTCATCATTGAGGATGAGCCCAGGACCTATGATGAGCCAGTCACTAGACCAGACTCTGAGAGATGGCTTGAGGCCATGTGATCCGACATGCATTCTATGTCAGCTAACCAAGTCTGGGATATGGTTGAGCCACCTGATGGGGTAAAACCCATAGGCTATAAATGGGTCTTCAAGAGGAAGGCTGACATGGATGGCAACATAGTTACCTTTAAGGGTAGACTTGTGGCTAAAGGATTCAAACAAGTCCATGGGTGGACTATGATGATTTGGTTGAGCCACCTGATGGGGTAAAACCCATAGGCTATAAATGGGTCTTCAAGAGGAAGGCTGACATGGATGGCAACATAGTTACCTTTAAGGGTAGACTTGTGGCTAAAGGATTCAAATAAGTCCATGGGTGGACTATGATGAAACCTTTTTGCTAGTTGCCATGATCAAGTCCATTCGGATGCCGCTTGCTATAGCTGCATAGCATGACTATGAGATATGGAAGATGGATGTTAAGACATTGTTCTTTAATGAGAAGCTAACAGAGGATGTGTACATGACACAACCTGATGGCTTCATCCATCTAGCAGAAGCAGGTAAAGTCTGCAAGCTAAAGAAATCCATTTATGGATTAAAGCAAGCATCTCGAAGTTGGAATCTTTGATTTGATTAAGCTGTGAGAGATTATGGCTTTATCAAAAGTGAAGATGACGCCTGTGTATACAGAAAATTCAGTGGGAGCTTGGTGAATTTTCTGGTCTTGTTTGTCCATGATATATTACTCATTGGAAACGACATCCCTGGTCTTCAGTTGTGAAGACATGGTTGGGGAAGTGTTTCAAGATGAAGGATTTAGGGGAGGCCGCCTATATCATAGGCGTGAGGATCTACCATGATAGGTCCAAGAGGCTCCTGGGCCTTAGTCAAAGTACCTACATTGATAAGGTCCTAGATAGGTTCAACTTGGAGCAGTCCAAGAAAGGATACCATCTAATGAGACATAGCCTTACTCTCTTGAAAAGCTAGTGTCCCACCACACAAGCTGAGAGGGATGATGACGGAGTCATGGAAGCATATGGGTGTGACCCAACACCCCTAGGAGATAGTTGGGAAGCTTCTACAGGGCCTCAGGAAGACCCCCACAAATTTTCAGCCCAAACAGAGGTTTCTGTAGCCCAAATAGAGGTTTCTAATAGTTTTATAGCCGAAATTATAGCCTGTAAAAAAGATTACACCCCCAGTGTAAAAGTTGTTGCCCAAGATCTGGCCAGAATTATAGCTCGTGAAATACATTACACCCCCGGTATAAATTGCTAGAGAATCCAGAAGCTTCTACTGATTTTTAGCCTGAAATTACGGTCCGTAATGGAAATTATAGCCCTACTGTAAAAGCTGCTCATTACTCAGAAGCCCCAGCCGATTTTCAGCATGAAATTACAGCCCGTAATGGAAATTAATGCCCTGCCGTAAAAGCTACCCAATACTTAGAAGCCCTTGCCAGTTTTCAGCCCGAGATTATGGTGTTGGGAAACCCCATTGATATTTTATAATTTTCAAATATAGAAATTACATAATTACATTGCACAGTGGAAGCAATATCCTCGAAACGAGCCAGTCCCATAAACCCAGTGAAGATCGCATGCGAGGGAGTCGACACGATAAGATAAAATATACCTTACAGCAAGATGAGGCCGATGTCGAGGTAGGCGCCCAAGCGTGCGCCCTCTGCAGTCTCACACACACAGATGCCTCGAGTCCTCTTCTTCCACGCCCGGTGCTAGCCTCGGGAAGAAGATCCAAGCCTTGTATCACCTTCTTCAAGTTGCACCACTCTCCAAGAGTATGTGCCAAGGATGAAGAAGGATGGGAAGAGGAAAGCCGCCACTCTCTCAAGCCCTTCTTGCACCAAGAGAAGAAGGAGAGGAAAAAGAACACTTGCGTCTAGGGTTTGATGGAAGATGCGCCTATTTCCCTTGCTCTTGCCTCTCTATGTGTTCTCACGCCTCGAAGGAGTAGAATACATGAGAGGGGGCGTCAAGGGTCTCTTATAAAGAGAAAGGGGCGGTTAGGGTTAGGGCTAGGCTCACAATGAAGCAACTTTGGCCTCCCTAACCACATTATACCCCTTAGGCGCCAATGGGGTTGGATCTCTCCCCATTATACCCCTTAGGCACCAATGGGGATGTTATTGGGCCTCATTGGTTAATGAGCAAGCCCATACTTCAATGAATGGGTTGATTAAGCAATTGGATCCAATCCAATGCAACCCAAATCCAAATGTGACTTAACCATCGTCAAATTCGGGTCAACCTACCAAAAATGAAGTCTTGCTCCAATAATATTCTTCCATCTCATCAGGCCCATCGGCGTTGATAAAATCTCCCAAATAGATCCGAGTTATCCAATAACTCGATCATAAGGCATCCCGATCAATACGAGAACTCGAGTATCAAGGTGTGAAACCCTGTAGGTTCCTCTGACGCTAGGAGTGCTGACCAAAGGTCACCACAAGTAGTGAGTGACACCAAGCAGTGCATCGCTACTACCTAGGTCATTGGAATGGATATCGACACCGATATACCCATCATCGCAACTAGGTATAGATGCATTCCAGTCTCTTTGCCGAACTGATATTCGATTGGACAAGTGTGTCACCACTTGTTTTCATCCAATATCATGGTAATGACTAAATCAGGTCTCAGCTGGGTAAGGCCATACACTTTCAGTCATAGAACCATAGAGGAGCTCCATGGATATCAAGCTTCCCTTAGGAACGGGCAAATCCTCTGTCTGTCCATTGACCTTCTCATATGGGTCGTGACATGCTCAATGACAACCGTTATTACCTCCCAACTACGACGAGGTGTTAGGTTGTATCAAAGCATATCCCTAACCATATAGAATGGCCAATGACCTCAAGTCAAGGGATCAATGCATTTCCTGTAGCTTGTGAGGATAATTCGTGAGACCAAGTCATTGCCTCATAGTGGGTCGGTCCAGTATATCCACAACTGATATACCCATATGTTTGCGTTAGCACCTCGTTCCTAACCAGCCCATATACCAGTCTCACAAGTACAAGAGTTGTCCCATATCCACTCTAGTACATTGACTGGGGAGATCATTTGAGCACAGATCTAATCTATCTCCAGGGACGTTATCATGTAAGTACATAATCGCAGATGTAGACAAACATTGATAATGACAATGCCAGAATGATATATATAAATATCAAAGTCAAGTAGTACAATAATGGACCAAAACTAGGTCCTCATATACACCAACAATCTCCCACTTGCACTAAGACCTAGAGGTTGAGTAATCTCAGCCCCATATCTCTAGTGTGATAATCATGCTTCTGCTGCGGTAAAGCCTTGGTCAATGGGTCTGCCAGATTGTTCTCTGTGTCAACTATGCTAATCTTGACATCACCTCTGTCTATGATCTCTCTGATCAGGTGAAATCTTCTGAGTATGTGTTTGGATCTTTTATGATACCATGGTTCATTGGCTTGTGCAATTGCTCCATTGTTATCACAGTAGATTTCAATGGGATCCACTGCACTGGGAACCACCTAAAGTTCAAAAATGAACTTCCTTATCCAAACAGCTTCTTTGGCTGCCTCAGGAGCGGCCACATACTCAGCTTCGGTTGTAGAATCGGCAATAGTGGATTGCTTGAAGCTCTTCCAGCAAACATCACCTCCATTCATCTTAAACACATAGCCAGCCTGCGATCTAAAGTCATCAGGGTCAGACTAGAAAGACGCATCAGTGTAGCCCAGCATACTAAGCTCTTTCTGTCCCCTATAGACTAGGAACAAATCCTTAGTTCTTCTCAGATACTTCAGGATGTTCTTTATAGCCACCCAGTGCTGTAAACCAGGATTGGATTGGTATCAGCTAGTTATGCTCACAGCATAAGCCACATCTGGTCTAGTACACAACATTGTATACATGATCGATCCCACTGCCGAATCATAAGGCACTCGACTCATGTCATCCCGCTCAGCCTGTGTGGTGGGACACTGGCTCTTTGAGAGAGTAAGGCCATGTCTCACTGGAAGGTACCTTTTTTTGGATTGCTCCAAGCTAAACCTCTCCAGGACCTTATCAATGTAGGTACTCTGACTAAGGGCTAGGAGCCTCTTGGATCTATCCCGGTAGATCCTCATGCCTAGGATATAGGCGGCCTCCCCTAAGTCCTTCATCTCGAAATACTTCCCTAACCATGTCTTCATAGCTTGAAGACTAGGGATGTCATTCCTAATGAGCAGTATGTCATCGACATACAATACCAGAAAAGTCACCAACCAAAAATGAAGTCTTGCTCCAATAACATTCTTCCATCTCATCAGGCTCATCGGCGCTGATGAAATCTCCCAAATAGATCTGAGTTATCCAATAACTCGATCATAAGGCTTCCAGATCAATACGAGAACTCAAGTATCAAGGTGTGCAACCCTGTAGGTTCCTCTGACGTTGGCAGTGCTGACCAAAGATCACCACAAGTAGTGAGTGGCACCTAGCAGTGCATCGCTGCTACCCAGGTCATTGGAATGGATATCGACATCGATATCCCCATCATCGCAACTAGGTACAGATGCATTCCAGTCTCTTTGCCGAACTGATATCCCATTGGACAAGTGCTTCACCACTTGTTTTCATCCAATCTCATGGTTATGACTAAATCAGGTCTCACCTGGGTATGGCCATACACTTTCAGTCATAGAACCATAGAGGAGCTCCATGGATATCAAGCTTCCCTTAGGAAGGGGCAAATCCTCTATTTGTCCATTGACCTTCTCATATGGGTCGTGCATGCTCAATGACAGCCGTTATTACCTCACAACTACGGCGAGGTGTTAGGTTGTATCAAAACATATCCCTAACCATATAGAATGGTCAATGACCTCAAGTCAAGGGATCAATGCATTTCCTATAGCTTGTGAGGATATCTCGTGACACCAAGTCATTGCCTCACAGCGGGTCGGCTCAGTATATCCACCACTAATATACCCATATGTCTGCGTTAGCACCTCGTGCCTAACCAGCCCATATACCAGTCTCACAAGTACCAGAGTTGTCCCATATCTAATCTGGTACATTGACTGGGACGATCATTTGAGCACATATCCAATCTCTCTCCAGGGACATTATCATGTAAGTACATAATCGCAGATTTAGATAAACATTGATAATGACAATGCCATAAAGATATATATAAATATCAAAGTCAAGTAGTACAATAATGGACCAAAACTAGGTCCTAGGGCATATACACCAACATATGGCCCGTAATAAATTTTACGGCCCCACCGTAAAATCTGCTGCCCAGTACCTAGAAGTTTCTGCCCAGACTTCACTCGAAATAATTTGCCTAGAAGTGCATAAAAGCTCCATTCAGCATGCCGTTTGATGCTCGTAGTGTTCTTCACATCCTTCATACTACTATGAGGGGAATCTGAGTCCATCTATCGCCTCCACATAGTCCCTCCACCCTATTCCCATAGTGAATCTTCCTTGTGGACCACTGCAAGAGCCCCCAACCAACCATTATCACAACCGAGTCCACAACTCAGCCCAAGAGACTGCCAACAACATCCAGAACTAGCCCACAATTAGTAAATTTTGTTGCTTTATGGCGGCTTGCTCCGAAATGGTTTAGCGTGACAACTCAGCCCGGACAACAACCCAAGAATTCTAGCCCATGCACCAGCCCCCTCAGCATATTCCATGCTTTTCAGTTTGTTAGAGGGCATCTTGACCCTCTTTTAGGGAGTTAGAGGTTGTTGGCTTCTCCAACAACCCTCATGTACTTGTCTTGTGTCTCCCCCACTCCTCTTGGTCTATAAAAGTGGGCTGAGGGTTTATGTTTTGTTCAGCTTTGTTGTAGTAGCAACCTTCCCCCATGTGAAGGTCTAGGTCCAGCAAACTCCGGGAAACTCGCCTGTGAGTCCTCCCGCTCCTTCTGTACTGCAATTTTCATTTAATTAAAAGGGCCAGAGCGACATCGAATCATGCTGGGCACCTCTTCTTTTTACTTGTTGTGTCCTTTAGTGCGCCGATCACTCCTAGCTCCTACAACTCTCCTGGAGCGCCCAGTTTTGAACACCGTTCGGCTTCACCTAGGGTGCGCGAATGCCCTTCCCTTCGCTGCGTTGTGAGAGAATTCGACTGCGCATGCATGCATGCCCGAAAATGGCTCTACAACGAGGTTAGTAATTTTAGTTTAGTTCGTGCCTTATTTTTCTCGGCTCACCAGTATTGCTCAAGTCACGTCTCTGCGGCATGGATTTTATCGGTTTTCCCCGGTTTCCCTCCGACGCGATTTTCGTTCCCTCATCTCAGGAACCTCTCACGGCTTTCAGCATCATCGTTTCCACTTTCCTAGAGTATAGATCTAAGGACAACCCCTCCTATCAGTTCCGTTGCATCAGATGACATGAGTCGAGTGCCCTATGCTTCGGCAATAGGATCGATCATGTATGCAATGTTATGTACTAAACCAGATGCGGCTAATGCTGTGAGCATAACCAGACAATACCAATCCAATCCAGGTCTATAGCAATGGGTGGCTGTAAAGAACATCCTAAAGTATTTGAGAAGAACTAAGGATTAGTTCTTGTTCTATGGGGCACAGGAAGAGCTCAGTATTCAGGGCTACACAGATGCATCGTTCTAGTCTGACCCTGATGACTTCATATCGCAGGGAGGCTATGTGTTCAAGATGAATGGAGGCGCTGTTTGCTGGAAAAGCTTCGAGCAATCTACCATAGCTGATTCTTCAACCGAGGTTGAGTATGTCGCCGCTTTTGAGGTAGCCAAAGAATATGTTTGGATAAGAAAGTTCATTTCTGATTTTCAGGTGGTTCCAACTACTGTGGATCCCATTGAGCTCTATTGTGACAACAATTGAGCTATTGCACAGGCAAAGGAACCACAGTTTCATCAAAGGTCCAATCACATACTCAGGAGAATTCACCTGATCAGAGAGATCATAGATCGACGTGATGTCAAGATTAGTAGAGTTGACATGGAAAACAACCTGGCAGACCCACTAACCAAGGCTTTAGCACAGCAAAAGCATGATGGTCATACGAAGGATATGGGGTTGAGTTTCCTCAACCTCTAGGTCTAAGTGCAAGTGAGAAATTGCTTTGGTGTGGATCGACAATGGGCTTATAACTCCTACGAAATGGTCTAGCGGTCGAGAAGTGCATTGAGATCGCTGTATCTCTACCTTGTTGTGCTCCTTTGGGTTCTCCATATATGGTTCAACATGGTACGGAGGGTTGTGGATGCCGAAACGGGGTCGACAAGGCATATTTGTAGCTTCAGGGGAAGTCATGGTCTACCCATGGCATTTTACTCGGGGTGTGGCTTTCATCGCTGGGTACCCCAAGGAACTTTCTGTGGAAAATCTGACTTGTGCATGTGAAGCCGCCCCCGAATCGAGTAGTTGTCCGCAGGACTCACGGGGGGTGGCTTTCGTCGTTGGGTACCCCGAGGAACTTTCCGTTGAAAATCTAACTTGTGCATGTGAAGCCACCTCCGATTCCAGAATTTCTTCGGGTAGCTGTTTGCAGGAGTCATGGGCGTGGTTTTCGTCGCTGGGTACCCTGAGGAACTTTCTGTGGAAAATCTGACTTGTGCATGTGAAGCCGCCTCCGATTCCAGAATCCACAGGCCGAGGTTCTCGTTGCTGGGCACCCCGAGGAACATCCTGTGCCAAATTGAACTTACCTTTGAACCAAGGCCTTCAGTGCTCGATGCTCCTGCATCAACTTTCCATTGTTCGAAAGAATTCTCCTCCGAAGAACTAAGGGGAAGAGGCTCGTCGATATCCGAGGGCCCCTCCAAATGGCCGTAGAAGGCATGGAGGTCCGCCACGTTGATGACTGGATGGATGCCCATGTCCTCGGGTTGGTCTAGGACATAGGCATTGGAGCCGATCCTTCGCACCACCGCATAAGGGCCATGTATCGTGGCTAAAGCTTAAAATGTGCTCGGTGGGGAACACGCTCGGGGTGGATGTGCACCCTTACCCGCTCACCTATAGAAAAGTGTTGTGGCCTACGGTACTCGTTGGCCCTTAGAGCATTACGAGTATTGCCCAAAAAGATTCGATAGCGAACTTCCTCATGCAAGCTAGCTAGATGCTGAGCGAAAGACTATGCATGCTCGGAAAGATGGGACTCTGAAGTAGGGGGGGAATCATGTGAATTATTATACAAATAAAACTATTTTTTTAATTTTTTGAAAAGTCAAAATTCAAAATGCAATAGATTTCCGGGGCAATAAAAATTATTTAGGAAAAGTTTCTATGCCATGGAGAAAAATTCATATATCAAAAATTGAAACCAACTGAACCGAGATGTAGAGCAAAACTAGTTGGTTTCAATCGTATAAAGATTGGAGCATGAAGAACTATGTTGAATGTATGGCATCTGTAAGAAACTAGCTAATCAGATTGGTAAATAACACAATACAGAAATTTATCAGATTACAGCTTTTGCAATGCCCCCTAGGTTGAACCATTCATTCTTTCATGGATCCAACTAATCCTAGCAGTAGAACATGATGTGTGCAACATAATCTGACCAAATTTTAAGATCTTTGTTGCACCGATTGCTCAAAGTACCTGCACAAAACATACTAATCAGGTTAGTTAAGAAAACAAATGCAAGATTTAATCATTTATCAAAAGTTGTAGTGTCATGTAGGCTGCTATGTTCAATCTGAATCTTCCCCAACTGGTCCAAATGATAGAACAACATTTGTACTTTTTATCCATGCCGAATGTCAAGATTGTTGTTGTGCCAAGTTCTTAAAATCCCTGCAAGAAATAGCTTAATCAGATTAGCAATGCAGGAAAACTGAAAAAAAGGAAACTAAAATAGATCTAGAATAGGGGAGGTGGCGCGTCTGAAGCAGAGTTAGTCAGCGGTCATCTGGTGGTGCATGATCGCCGGACCTGCTATGACTGGGAGTCACTGTGATGGTGGTGACGACGCGGTCAGAGTTTCGGGGCCGACGGTGGCCGGTCGGAGGAGGACGGCGGTGAAAGGCGGGATTAGGTCGTGTGTAGGGCGGAAATAGGGGATCAAAATCGGCATTTCCATTCCGGAGATCGGAGAGGTGGATGGTGTGATGCCGGCGGCTGATGGTTCTATGGCAGAAGGTGAAGTGATGGCTGAAGTTTCATGGAAATATGACGGCTGGATCGTCGACGGTGAGCACTATAAATTCCAAAAATTCTGTAACACGCGTGACTGGAAAGCTTGTTTTCGGGAGGAGGAAGAGATAAGAGAAGAATGGAAGTGGGAGGGACTCAGCCCTAGAAGGGGAAGAGGGGAAAGGTAGGTGACACAAGCACCTCAAAGGAGAAAAGAGACATCCGATTCCATCGGAAGAAAACCATTTCCAAAATTCATTCAACTTGTCTGTTACAAAGTGCATGCGAGAGTACATATAGGGAGAGATTTGCAGGCGAGATGTTCAAGAGATGTTGCAGATGAAAGAGACGTTGCAGCTTACTTGTTGGCTGAGCGAAGGAGACGTTGATATTTCCTTTGTTGGCTGCATGTGAACGTTGCAAGGTTCCTTCTTTGTGTAATCACATGGTGACGTTGAGTTTCCCTTATTTGGTGAAGATGAACATTGGTTGGCGCATCACGAGATCCATACTTGGCTAGAGAAGATTTCATCCTTGATGAACGTTGGCATAAGGATGATCGTTGGATGAGGTCCTTGATTGGCTGATTTGAAGCTGAACACTATCGCATGGCTTCTTTCCTTCATTGCTTGGCATGGATACTTGTCACGAATGTGGAACGGCAACTTATTCTTTGGTAATTGAAAAGTGCTTGAGGTAGTTATTATCCCATTTATTGAGCTAGCTTTAGGAGTGAGCTTGCTAGCTTATTCGCGAGACTCCGAGCCTTCGCCTACAGTAACCTTAGGCTCCATTTGTTTCTTCATGGCTTGTGGTCTCTGCCCCCATCAGACTCATTGGGCAGGTCATGCAAGTCAATGGGTTTACGTGGCTGATGGCCTGAAACCACTTGGAAGGGACCAAGACCCGTAGAGCTATTGGCTGCACTATTATATGTGAATTCTGCCGTAGGAAGGATGGTGTCCCAAGACCTCGGGTGGTCGCCAATAAGGCACCAGAGCAAATTGCCCAAACTACGGTTAACGACTTTGATTTGTCCGTCGGTTTGAGGGTGGTAAGCTGTGGATAGCTTCAGAGTGGTGCCCAAGAGGGCCAAAAGTGAGCGCCAGAAGTGGCTCACAAAGTGTGAAAGTAAACCTAGGTCACTTGCATTTCTAAATTTTGCATAGGTGGACATACTAGGTTTGTAGATCGCATGACTTGATAATATAATCAACCTTGAAGACTTGTAAAAACAAGTAAAGATGTTACCATAGCCATGATTTGAGTGGCGGCTTGGAAGAAGGAAAGGGGCGAGTGCCTCTTCTCCAAAGGAATCGCACACAAGGTGAGATAGGCTTCCTTCCCTTGCGCTCCTTGTGCTAGCAAGTCACCAAGGATCCTTTGATCGAGTCTTAGAGAGGAGATGTGCACCCTTGGCTTGTTTGTTTCTTCCACTTGCGTGAAGCTCTAGAGGATGCGAGAGGAGAAGGGGAGAATGAACTTTCAAAACCGATAATTCCAAGAAGGAAAGAATCGGTCACCAAATATGGTAAGTACCAATTTGTAACTCCCCATTTTAACTCCCTTCATAACCCCCAACGCATGTGAA